>MJUU01009839.1:48257-62092 GCA_002080025.1 Modiolus philippinarum
GACGCCGACGCCGACGACTGCGCCATAACATAATACGACCGCAAAATTTTTGCGGTCGTATAAAAAATAGTGGCTTATTTACCGGAAAATACGGTACATATCTGGCGGTTTTAAATGTTGATACATATATTTTAGCATGAAAACAATACACCAAGACATAAAAACAATTGTACAATCAGTAATCCTAACATTATGAAACAACTGAAAGGAAAGACCTATCAACTGTTCTTTTAACAATTGACATGATGGTTAGATTTTGTCTTTTTACGTCAAATTTTGTATAAAGACATAAAAGAAGAATGCCATTGCTAACAGGAATCTATAACAAAATAGAACTGCATGAACTATTGTCGATTGAAGAACATTGCTTTTTGAAGTCAATATTTCTGCTCTAGATACCAGTTCAGAAGGACAGACAATCAATATGTTATTTTCCATCACACTTCACTATGACAGGATCAATTTGTAAAAAACTAAGCAATTTTCTTATCAAATTATGAAATAACATTGATTTGTACAACTGTAAAAAACATCAAAGGCCGTTATCTGTAATTATATCAAAATAACTAATAATTATCTTATAATTTATATTTTATTATTAAATATCTCTAAAACAGTCAAATAATTTCAAAGATATAAAATATTCATAATTTTTGTATCTCATGATCACAGAATGAGTTATTCATCCTGATGTGTATTGGAAAAAAAAACATTCCTTTCTTTGACAATTTTCATCAAATTTTTAAAAAACATTTTTTTTTTTCAAATGATACCTTAAAGCTATAGAACAAACTTCTTGGTAATTTATTGATTGGGAAGACAACTGATGCCATTCCAGAGTTTTGACTCTACTGTTGATGTTTGATTTTGTGATGACAATTGGTGTAAACACCAAGTTCTGCCTCTGCTGCTGATATTAAATTTTATGAGGATGTGATCACCAACAACTGACTCTGTTGATGTTTGATTTTATAACAACTGATAAGATCAGCAAGTTTTGCCTCTGATTATGTTAGATTTTGTGAAGTAATTGGAACTGATGTAGTTCTGCCGTGTTCTGCTTCTGCTGATGTTCAATTTTGTTAAGACTAGATGTGTGCTCAAATACAAGTGCACAAGTAGTTCTTTCTTTGTCTATGTTAGAATTTATGAATACAATTCAAATGATCACCAAGTTTTCCCTCTAGATCTATTGATGTTAAAACATTTTGTGAACACAATTGATATGATCACAAAGTCCTGACTCTGTTGATGATTTGATCATTAAATTCTTCCTCTGTTGATCCCTATTTTCGACTACAGATGTGAACAACTAGTTACACTTCTGCTGATGCTTGATTTTTATAAAAACAACTGATGTGAACACCTAGTTTTGCCTCTGATGAATGTCGACTTTGTGATAACATTTGATATGATCACCTAGTTCTATTGATGTAAGAGTTTGAGAAGACCCTTGATGTGAACACCTAGTTCTTCCTCTGTTGATGTTTGATTTTGAGAAGACACTTGATGTGAACATCTACATTGTGTAGTTCTTCCTCTGTTGATGTTTTAGATTTTGTGAAGACACTTGACGTGAACAGAGTTCATTATCTGTTGATGTTTGATTTTGAGAAGACACTTGATGTGAACACCTAGTTCTTCCTCTGTTGATGTTTTAGATTTTGTGAAGACACTTGATGTGAACACCTAGTTCTTCCTTTGTTAATGTTTGATTTTGAGAGGACTCCTGATATGAACACCTACTTCTTCCTCTGTTGCTTTGATTTTGTGAAGACAGTTGATGACAACACCTAGTTCTTCCTCTGTTGATGTTTCATTTTGAGAAGACAGTTGATGTGAACGCCTAGTTCCTCCTCTGTTGATGCTTGATTCTGAGAAGACACTTGATGTGAACACCTAGTTCTGCCTCCGTAAATGTTGATATTGTGAAGACCATCCATGCAAACACTTATTCTGGTGAAGTACAAGTTTTTATTACTTAACCAGCAAATGTCACTAGCTAAAGAAGTTCTGAGTCTGTAGTATCTAAAAGGATTTGACAGTTTTCAGGCACTGGAGCTGGAGGTGTATTCCTTTCATGTAATCATGCTTCTTTCATACTAGATGCTTCATGGAGGTTTGGGTACCCATACACCAGTTTAACCCTACCTCTGGATTTTGCTAGTGCTAATGCTTGGTCCAGCTGTTCAAAGTTCCTATCATTGTTTGCTAGTGCCGGTGCTGGGTCCAGCTGTTCAGAGTTCCTATCATTGTTTATGTTTGTCTATTGTCCTTTATTTGTTTTTTTCGTGTGCAGTTCCTTGTTTGATTGTGATATGTTGTTGTGTTTTTCAGCTATTGTAGCTGCTTCCTGTTGTCCTTTTTACTTAATTCTAATAGACCATATACAAGTAATGGTATTAGTATTTAGATTGACCAGTTCCTCATTTCTGCATGTTACAGAATAGAAAACGTCACATCATTATGATCAAAATGTAACGAAATTTTATTGCATGGTCATTCCATGGTCACGTTGGACAGATACGTTTGTTACATATACCTGACAAACAGCAACTCAGATATAAAGTCTATTTCCTAAATTGCATATCACTTTTATGTGGGTTTTGCCTCTCACATACATGTACAAGTATAAATCTAAGTCAGGAATCACACCTTTATTATGTATATGTAGGTTTTTCATGAATTTTTCCAGTAAAAGGTTTTTTCCTAGATACCCACCAGCTCCTCCTGGTAGTTCAAGGAACAATATGCTATATGACTGCACCACCAGAGAGTAAACTATACAAATGTGTCAATCTAACAGTGTTTCTGTCAGTCTGAACTGACAGTCTCAGTCTTAGATCCCTTTCCGCTCCACACTTGTGGTTCCAGAATCAATGGGGTTTATGTCTGGACCACCAGAGAGTACAAATGCGCCAGTCTAACAGTGTTTCTCTGTCAGTCTCAATAGACAGTCTCAGTCTTAGACCCCTTCCAGCTCCACATTGTGGTTTCAGAAACCATTGGGTATATGTCTGGATAACAAGAGAGTACAAATGTGCCAGTCTAACAGTGTTTCTGTCAGTCTCAATAGACAGTCAGTGAGTCTCAGTTTAAGACCCCTTCCAGCTCCACATTGTGGTTTCAGAAACCATGGGGTATATGTCTGGACCACAAGAGAGTACAAATGTGCCAGTCTAACAGTGTTTCTCTGTCAGTCTCAATAGACAGTCTCAGTCTTAGACCCCTTCCAGCTCAACATTGTGGTTTCAGAAACCATTGGGTATATGTCTGGATAACAAGAGAGTACAAATGTGCCAGTCTAACAGTGTTTCTGTCAGTCTCAATAGACAGTCAGTGAGTCTCAGTTGAAGACCCCTTCCAGCTCCACATTGTGGTTCCAGAAACAATGGGGTGTATGTCTGGACCACCAAAGAGTACAAATGTGCCAGTCTAACAGTGTTTCTGTCAGTCTCAATAGACAGTCTCAGTCTTACATCCCTTCCATCTCCACACTTGTGGTTCCAGAATCAATGGGGTTTATGTCTGGACCACCAGAGAGTACAAATGTACCAGTCTTACAGTGTTTCTGTCAGTCTCACAGTCTCAATCAGCGAGTCTCAGTCTAAGACCCCTTCCAGCTCCACACTTGTGGTTCCAGGAACAATGGGGTATATGTCTGGACCACCAGAGAGTAAAAATGTGCTGTCAGTCTCAACAGACAGTTGCAGTCTTAGACCCCTTCCAGCTCCACATTGTGGTTTCAGAAACCATGGGGTATATGTCTGGATAACAAGAGAGTACAAATGTGCCAGTCTAATAGTGTTTCTGTCAGTCTCAATACACAGTCAGTGAGTCTCAGTTTTAGACCCCTTCCAGCTCCACATTGTGGTTTCAGAAACCATGGGGTATATGTCTGGACCACCAGAGAGTACAAATGTGCCAGTCTAACAGTGTTTCTGTCAGTCTCAATCTTAGAACCCTTCCAGCTCCACATTGTGATTCCAGAAACAATGTTTTATATGTCTGGAACACCAGAGAGTACAAATGTATCAGTCAAACAGTGTTTCTGCAAGACTGAACTGACAGTGTATGTATGACAATGTGTTGAATGTTTGTGTTTTGAATCTGACAAAAGAAAAAAACATTTTTTAAAAATAAAATAAAATAAAATTCCTTGTTAAATCGAATAGTTTAACATGTACAATTTCAATTTTCTCTTAAATCAATTCAAACCATTTAGTAATCAATTTCTATTTTAATGTATATCTTAATCAACACTCAATATAATTGGCAATGAAAAATGTTCATTTCACTAAATTTGAATAAATAAAAGCACTTCATTTTTTATCACCAATAAAAATAATAAGATGTAAACTGAAAATAATTTTCCACATCATAAATTTTATTTTTATCTTAACACATCCTTCAGTGTGCATAAAAAACCAAACAATGATTTTTTTTGCAAATGGCACCTGCAGTCTTTTAACAAAAAATATCTATTTGCATAAAAATTACATCATTCAGGTAAAATATCAATCTGTTTATGCAATCAATTTCTTTTTGAATTAGTCTATTATCAAAATTACACCATCAATATTCCTCAAAATACGCCTCAAAATAATGAATTTTAAAGCAATTTATGAGTCATATTCGAATTCAAGAGAAACAAAAATAATGTACATTCAGGGAACAGGTTCCATTACTCTGTAATAATGGATAGAGCATTAATTTAAAGAAAACTAAATTGACAACTAGACATTTTTGTCAACCACCCTGTAAAGTTTGGATATTGTCTGATAAATGAATCCATACAAATTATGAGATGGGTTGAGCACATACATTCAAACTTTCCTTATGTGAAGGAATTACACACTCAATTGAGAGCATTTTCAGAGAGCAATTATTTCTTCTTTGCTTAACAAAACAGTCACTGCTTTATTGCATGCTCAATCGAAAGTCATGAAAAAACACAAGGAATACCAGACTTTCGAGATAGGAACTTGTGTTTTATGACGTAAACAGGGGGGAACTGTGGTACCAGACTGTATTCCTGTCAAGTTCACGCAATCGCTCATTATGGAGATTACCCTTCATTAGGGCACTTTTAATATAAGTAGAATTGTATCGGTTAACCCAAAAGATCCATATTGGAACTGTCTCATGCATCAAACACCAAAGAAAAATCTAAACGCCATAAATGGGGCTTCAAATCCACAATCCTGTGTATTTCAGAATCTTGTGATGTTTCAATCAAAATTTTTTGTAATTGTTTGTTTTTTATTTATTCATTTCTAAATTTGATGCTCTAATGGAGGAAGATAGTTGGCATGTACAGTGAAGTCTGGGTGGTCAACCTGCCCGGCTTGCTTCTGTCGAGTCCACAGGAAATATATTCATTAGAGATCCAAGCATTTTTGCTGATTCTACAAAGTTAGTTACATGTACAATGAGGTACAAGTACCTAGACCACACATGAGTTAAGAGACAATTGAAAGTTGCCATGCAAAGAAAAATAAATCATTTATCTATATACTTAAAATTTCTTTTTCTGATGGCCCTGTACTAAAATATTTTATTGATGTGAAAATGTCCTCAAGTATAAGTAATAAAATTTCAAGTATCAAATATTGATTTCCTTTCATTTACAGATATCAAATTTCTGACTAAAGTGTCAATTTCATATTACTAAATCTTTATGTAAACTTTGAAAATGTCCCTATCAGATAAGAAATTACCAATACATGTGTATATCTATTACACCATCACATTATACAAGAATACATCTGCCCATTCCCAACCAGTTTCAAGTGTAAAAAAATATAACATTTCAAGAAAAACACACAAAAAAAGATCCCATTAAATTTGTATACATATCTTAAACAGCTGCATCCATCAAAATCATTCCTTGATTGCTGCAACATTTGTTGTAAAACATAACATGTCTAATGAATCAGTTACATATTTATTTTCTTTGTAATGCAACACACTCAATTTTATGGGAAAAAGGGAGATAACTCTTATTACATTCTGATCAATAATTCTGAAAATTCAATTAAAAACAGCACTGCAGGTATGTTCTCATGGCTAAAACCAACTTCACAAATATTTCAGCTAAGTAAATGTATTACACAATTAAGAATTGTTAATTATAAAAACTAAGGTTCCAATTTTCTGGCAACATATGACAAGGAAGAATTTAATCTGCTGCTTTGTGCAAACATGTACAGGTAAAGGATATAATTTATATTATGTTAAGTTCTTTTTTTATTGCTAAGTAGATTAAAATGAACTCCTAAAACACTGACAAGGTCATACATGTCTATAACCACTCTGAATTAAAATACATTTTTTGGTTTTTCATTTTAATCAAAAGATAAAATATTCCATTTTTGGTCAAATTTGTCATCTATAGAGATCATTTCACAATAAATAAACAAGTTAGATTCCTTTGGTGTACATTAGTTTGTCATGAATAAATCAACATAAAATGTTAATAATCAAATATCAAATAAAGGGAGATAATCAGATGAAATATTTCTGAGAATTTACATTCTGTCAAATAAGTAACCCCTTTTCCCTTCTATCTTTTTTGACAGATTAGTAAAAGAGTTCACAATATATTGATTTGAATATAGATTTCATTAAGAGAATCTTAAATAATATGATGGAATGCTTTTTAAAATTTCATGTTAAAAATATGACTGCTAATCCTATACCAAATATTGCTTTTTTCCATATCTAGTGATTGAGAGATAATTGATGAACAACATGATCTTGATTCTCTAGACCCCTGTACAAAAAATGTATATACCGCATTGAAGAAAAACATCAAAAAAAATTCATATACATGTAATCACATATACGTCAAGTAAATGAATATTTATTAGCATTTAATATATAAAAGACACCATTGTGCAGGGAAATCTATTTATCACGAAGAAATTGGTAATTTGATAGTACCATATATTCTACTTTTTATACATGTATGTGTTATAATAAAAAGAAAGGTTAAATCATTAGTATCCACTCTAAAACTAAATTGAAGAGTCACTGTAGGTATTATGTTAAATTTACAGGTTAGAAAGTCAAGAGAAAAAACCTACAGGGCCCAAAAATAACATCAAAAATGGACAAGGGCAGAGCTTTGCATGGGAGATATACTCCTGTTAGGCCAGCCATTTTAATTTAATAAATTGGTTTGCGGACATAAACCACAAAAATTTGGGTCGGAGGAGGGAAAAAATTTAAATTCAAACTCGAACTTTTCAGTTATCAATTAAGTCAACCCATTTGTTGTTATGCTCAAATGGAAAATTAAGTCTCCACTTTGGGTTTTTGGTCAATATATCATTGTTACTATTATGTTTTTCTGTGCTTGATTAAAAGATCTAAGGTCTGCAGAAATAATTTACAAATACAAAATTGTGTTTAAATTTTTTAAAATTTCCAAAAAATCGGGTCGGCGGATCCGTAAACCAACTAAATAAATAAAAACTGCCTTAGCTTTGTAAAATTTCAATAACTCAGGGAGCAACCATTTGATATTTTGTATGGGGGAGGGTTATGGAACTGGATATCTTTTACATGCACTCTTTGAACCTGACAATTTTTTTCTCACTGGAAGCCTACTTATCCTGTTATTTTTTTTATGGGGGGGGGGGGCAAAGCCAGAAAGCCAGAAATTTTGCTTCATACATCTTGGGCATTTTTTTCCAACTTCTTCCTGTCCTGATAATTTTTTTCACCAATTTCTGATCCTGGAAATTTTTTTATTCCTTCCTAGCTAGAATTTTTATTATACTACATTGAAATCAAGAACCCATAAAGGGCATCATAATACAAAATATAGCATGATTGATTAGACATAGAATGCAACAAACAAAAATAGACCACTACTGGTCAGTTATGGCAGTAAAGAGCAGGACCAGAGTCTAACCCCAAAGGGGGGGGATAACCCCCATTATTTTGGTATACGGGGATGTGCCAAAAATTCGGGTATGGTTTTTTGCATGAAATATATTACTTTGTGTGTGTTTTTAAACAAAGTGCATATAAATTTGCATGTAGAAATAATAATTTATATAAATGTGGGTATAGAAAAAGCAAAAAGTGGCAGTTATTTATGAAACAACATAATTCCTGCTCATTATATTCTTTAAAAGTTCAATATTTCACTTACTTTTTGCTTTGATTCTTCAATTTTTTAAAATAATCATGTTAAAATCAATGGTAAATGAATATATTCGGGTCTTAACTTTAGTGTTCTTATATAAATTTAGGGTATGTTTTAAGTACATGGGTAAATAAATTCGGGGCATGTTTCCGAGATCAATGACAATTTGGCACATCCCTACCGGAAAAAATACCATGTTACCGCAAAATACAGTATTACAAAAGAAAATCATTCATTTGGTCTCCATTTATTTCTTACTTCAAAATAAAGTTTAAACATCATGAACATTCTGTAATAAAATTACCAGGATGTATCAGAGTTGTTTAAATATAGTCTCTAACATTGTTTCCAGTTTATTACGTATATTTCTCACATCGAGATAGTTAAATTTTCACATTTTAAAGTTCGAGGTTTATCCGAGAACTTTAAAATGTGAAAATTTAACTATCGAGATGTGAGAAATGTCGTAATAAATCGGAAAACAATGTTAGAGATTGTTTCTCTAATTTCTACTCAATTT
The DNA here is from genome assembly GCA_002080025.1 of Modiolus philippinarum. Lineage (NCBI taxonomy): Eukaryota > Metazoa > Mollusca > Bivalvia > Mytilida > Modiolidae > Modiolus > Modiolus philippinarum. The sequence continues at coordinate 56,936 of MJUU01009839.1, forward strand.
ATTTGAAGTAAAGCGATCTCTGTAGTCTCCGGTCTCAAATATGGCGCCATTTTGTTGCCATCATCGTTGCTATGTGTATCATTGCGCCATTCATTGAAAGGGGTGTTGAATATAATAGTTTTGATAAAAATGTCATATTATCAATAAATTGAATTATCTAAGTCATAAAAATGCAAAAACTGTTTCGCTAGACAATGATGCAGGTGTTAATTTCATCAACATCCGGTTGCACTACTTCTAGAAACTGACACAGACATTTACATGATTGACCAATCGCCAACTGAGATCAAATAATACCCATGTTGATTATCATTTCGATAACACATTAGTCAGGAGGTGTTTATATTTGCTAGAAATTAGAGAAATGTCCATTTGTGAATGGCCAAAAAAATTTTGATTCAAATTCCCTTGTTAGATTTGTAAAATTTGTGCAAAAAAGAACTACTAGCATTTTATCAAAAAATAAAATTTGCTGTTTGTTATACAATTGACAGCTACCAATAAAATGCCTTTCATCTTCAACTTCATTTTAAAGTATTTGATAAACAGTAGCAACATAATCTTTGGGATCTCTCAATATAAGTTTTGCCCTTGGTATATCTATCCTTATATATTCTTAAATCATGAGCACTTACTCTCATTAAAAATCATAAAAATCAAATGGCCGCTGCTGTATCTTGGTTATGGCACAGTACAATATTTCTTAAGAACTGAGACTATTGCCTTAATGGGTCCGTGTTGTTCATTTTAGTATATGTGTGTGTCTTAAGGCCAAAAATAAAATATTGCTTGTTTCCCCTCCCGCGACCGACCTGCTAAAATTGCAGCTACCAAAACAATTTTATCGGCCACTGCTGCTCAATTTTTTTTTTCGTCTTTAGTCAAAAAGAGTTTGTTATGTAAAACAGGCATTATCATATATCTTTGAAGATTTCAGTAAAATTTTTTATTTGAAGAAAAAAAATAAATAATTTTCCTACCTACCTACCCATAGCCTAACAACCCAGTCGGGAGGGGAAACAAAAATATTTTTAATGTTGGCCTAATTCATTTTCTTTTCTGTGTCGTGTTCATGTTATGTCCCTGTTTCTTTGTTTTTCTGACGTTGCCATTGTCCTTGGATTGTTCGTTTTAGACTGACAGTTCAGTTCTTACTTACTTTGTTATGAACATCACATGTAAATTATGGAAAGTCGCAGACGCCTTGCAGGATATTCAGTCATGTAAGTAGGTTTAAGTTGTAACTGACCAAAGTAATTTACATGTACAGGATCTAGGGTTTCAGATTTTACAGATACTAGTAAAGTACATTGTAGTACATGTACATGTATAAAATTTTTACCGTTGGCTGAAAATTTTGCCATGTACCACAAAAAAGTAAAATTTCAAAGAAATCTGAAGACAATGCAGCATTAATAACAAATTCGAAATGAATAACTTGACGATCCTGATTTGAAACTTTAAATTTCCTCGGTGCAAACTGCAAAGCATTATAAAATGTCGATTAAATTAATGCATACCTTCATTTTAAATTGATTAATCACCTGTTAAATTTATCATACAGACTAGTCATCAATATTTACATCAGTCATCAACACCTCAAAATATAAGCATGATAAGTATGGCACACATCAAAGACACTGTCATCATCTGAATTCAAAACCTTCATTTATTTACATTTTTACTAGACCTGTAATAAGGTCTCCTGTTGCATGAATTTTAGGCCAAAAATAACCCCAAAAAAGCCCTGGGGAAAAGGGGGTAAAATATCTCGACTTGCGATGTCTCTAATGATATCAATGCTACAGTTAGTTTTTTGATTTCTTTCAGAGGGTTGTCACCTTATACATTTTACTGTAGAGACACACTGTGTGACACAGTCTCTGATACAGTTTGTACATGTAAGCTTACCTTGTGTTTTTTATCTGGGTCATATGGTAAAGCAAGCCAAGGCATTGTGTCAAAGTATTCCTTAAAACTCGCTTCATCTCTATCCCAACTCACAAATATCACTTCAAACTTTACTGAATCTTTTTTCTGTTTTTGATTATTGTAAAATTCGATAAGTTTAGGTGTGAAACCTCGACACGGTGGACACCAGTGTGCCGAAAAATAAATTCCAATGACAGAATCTTTTCCACATAATGATTCAACCCGAATTTCCTCAAATGTATCACCTGATGATCTAATCACAGTTTCCCCAACGAGATTTTGTAGTCTTTTAGCCATTTCTACCTTAAACACAGACAACAAGTCTGACACAGCCTAACCGACAGCCTTGTCTGTGTTGTTTTCAAATCGCAAGCATGTGCGTCTTTGATATAAATAGAATCGATCAGTGACGTAAATTGGCGCCATATTGTAAAACAGAAAGTAGAATTCACACGTGGATTGTTATGCTCCCGGATCTTTAGATCGAGGGCAATATTGTTTTTGCCCTGTCTGTCTGTATGTATGTCCGTCAACTTTAAAATGTCTCATACCTTTTTGAACCAGATGTGATAGGCCCTTCATATTTTGTATGTGTAACATGTATAATCATATTGATCATGTAGAGCTAAAAATGCAAGATTTCACTAAGTTCAGGTCAAAGGTCAAGGTCACAGGGGTCAAAAGGTCAATATCTAGATTTTGCTATAAATCGATCACACACAGTTAATTGCTAGAGGCTTGATATTCTACATGTGAATAGATCTTATGGAGCTTAGTACCAATTCAAAATTTTGGTCAGGTCAAAGGTCAAGGTCCCTGTTTGCAAATTTGAAAACTTTAATATTGCCTTTATCTTTTCAAGCAGATGTGATAGGACCTTCATATTTGGCCTTTATATTGGTCATATGAAGCTAAACAGCACACGAATCAGCATTATGCAAATTTCATTAAGATCAAGTCCAAGGTCACAGAGGTTAAAATGTTAAAATCTAGAATTTGCTATAGCTCGATAATTACAATTGATAGAAGCTTGATATTCTTTGTGTGAAAAGATCTGATGGACCTTAGTACACTACAGATTCACTACAATAGACCATATCCGACCTATGGTATCAGGATTTACCAGTCTACTTTTCAATACGTCACAGAATAGAAAACGCCACTACATAGAGCCAAAAACGTCATGAAGATTTTAATTTACTCAAGACAGATTACACTGTAACGTGAGAACTGAAAGTAAACAATGCATGTAATAGATCTAATAAACAATATAGAAAATTCTTTAGGACAAAACTAACAATAATACAATGTGAATGAAACAATAATAAAAATTGTATATCATCCTAATATAATAATATATAATTAACACAACAAAATATTATAAGGGCAATGGTTCTAATAAACATTATAATAAATGTACAATTGATACGTTATCCAATACCCTTTTGTTGCACAATGATAAGACCTGATAACATACCTTTCAATTTTAGCCTCGGATGGATTTTCGTAATAGTAACGGGGAATATATTTGTTCCTTTCTATTTTGATTGTCTCGTGTTGACATATAAATAAATAGTGAAATTCATCTCCAACTAGTCCCTTTAAAACATGAATTGCATGTACGATTTTCACGAACTGTATTTTGCCAGCGTCCAGTTTCGACTGGAAATCTTATATTTGAACAGCGAAGTTTAGTTATCATAATACGACGTTTACTCATTAATCTTAGTAAATAGTTCTCTAATTCAAAGTCTGACTTAAATATGCTATAAAATACACCCCTTGAAGAATTGGCAATATCACACGAATTGGTCCTGTAATATCTTTTTAACAGGAAACTTAATTTCGGTATAATCCGAACTTTTTTTACAATTCCAGACAAAACTAAAACCTGTGTTGTCCAATATAGATTTTACATAGCTAATCCATTTCGATTTACATTTTCCTGATGTATGCATTTGAAGTAACAATGTATACAGCTTTCCTGATAATCTATCACTGTTCTGTATTAATTTCACCCAAAAATTTAACATTCTTACTTTTATGTTTACATCTATCGGATATCTTCCAGTTTCACCGTATACCATGAAGGTAGGAGTGCTAGATCTAACTGTGACATGCAAAATTCTTTTCAAGAATTGGAGATGGATTTTTTCAATGATATCAATATTTTCGAATCATGGGTCACATGGGGCGGACACGTTTGTGACGTATACATACGTAGGGTGGACAAACAACAACTGGTGAATCTGAATACCAGAACTCGGATATGGTCTATTCCACTAAAAATTTGGGTCGGGTAAAAGGTCTAGGCAAGGACGTATATTTATCTAAATATACGTCCTTACGTATATTTATCTAAATATACGTCCTTGGTCTAGGTCACTGAGTGCAAATTTGAAAACTTTAACCAAAAACTTTAACATTGCTTTTAACTTTTCAACCAGACGTAATAGGACTTTCATATTTGGTCTGTATATTCACACTGTACAACCGGGTTGTATCATTTTGTTCATCGGCTGATTGATACGATCATCGATGTTTGTTTACGTGCAGGGAAGTAGGACAGTGGTATCAAGATTTTTATATAGTTTCCATTACGAGAACTAGTTGATTATGAAATTTCTCACATCGAGTTAAATAAATTTTTCAAATGTTTGAAAGCGAGGCTTGCCGAGCTTTTAAACATTTGAAAATTTATTTAAGGGAAAGTTCACTCAAAAAATTAAATTTGATATGTTATTCAAACATGTATTTTAATACGTTGTTGCCGTGACCCGTTTTCAGATCTTAAGTGGTTATTCTATAATTTGTGTTTTTGTATCAAAATTTTAACAAGCAGGGGGCTGCCATATTGACTTCTTCCGGTACCTTATACAAGGCTTCCGGTACCTTATATAATATGATTTGATTGGTCAATACTCGATATCCATATACCATATAGGAAAAATAAACTACAATGTACGCTATCAATTTACGTCGATCAAAACATGAACATGAAGTTAGGGAAAAAAATATTAATTGTCCGAATTTCGAGTTTCTATTAGTAATAAATAGAAAATATTAAAGAAACTAACCCTTTTTCAAAAGAATGTAAATTTCGTGCATACCTTTATTTTACTCCTTTCAAAAACGAATGTGCACACGTGCGGATATTTTTCACGGTTAAGAAATTGCGCACTTTCACTTCGTTGTTGACAAAACTTAATCCTCTGCAACATGTTA
>MJUU01009840.1:9794-20581 GCA_002080025.1 Modiolus philippinarum
AAAAAAAATATTTTGTTGATATGCGTGAAAATAAATAATTTGTTTCGCACGAAACGCGAAAAAAAATTTTCTGTCCAGAAAAAAACCATACCCCCCCTTTCAGGTTAAATGGTCGGTCCCTAATGTCAGTACCAATTTTAAAATGCAAGCCATCATTGCGACTTGGAACCAAAGAAGGCTATTTATATGTCTCTTAATTATAGGGTATAGTTTTATGTATTTTCCAGGTTTGCCTGTTTTAGGCTGTGTACCCCCTTTACCCCGGGATGTAACGGATATTTATGATCGTTGAGTCATAGGTTATTAATCCTGCCCTTAATAGTGGTCGATATATTTATTTGTTTGTTCTTATTTATATAATGTTGTTATATTGTGATGCCTTGTATGGGTTCTTGACTAGTTCTTATCTTATGCAATAGTTGTTTTAAATGTGTCTTGGGTATAGTTTCAGTCCGGGCACCTGTTTCATAAAGAAACAAAGCTGAACTCGGTGTGTCAGGAGGAGTACACCCCCCCCCCCCATTTTTCGTTATATATAACAATATTCATATAACAAGCCATTATAACAAGCTCGTTTTAATTCTTTTTAATTTATATATCAAGTTTTCAATTTTTTCACAACAAAAACGCTCCCATATTTTATGAAATATCTGAGTTACATAATGATACCGCATAAAATAAGTGGATGGCCTTGAATCGTTGACCGAATTCTTACGGGAAAAAAACATTACGCATCGATTATTTCGTAACCCTAAACATGGCTTACATTTATTCTGTAGAAACTTCGATCGATAAGCAATAATAAAACATCAAAGTATTGTAAAATCACAGGCTGAAACAATGATTCACAAAAATATTCTGAAATGCATGCATGGTCGCACATTATTTTAATGCAGTGATTATGACCATGTATCCATAGAAACTCTTGTATTGATTTCAATTTGAAATGGATGGATGACACGAAGGTCAAGTCCGGCCACACTGATGATTACTGTGTACGGGTTGTCGATTTTATCCTTTGTATGACCCCGGTGTAAAAAATATCAGTACAGCTGTAAGCCCATTATGTTTGTAATCATAATGGGGCTCCCTTAGGTATTCTCTTTCGATCTAACCTGTTTTTTTCAAACAGCTTTTAGGTATTTTTCTTAACTTTTACAACATATATCAATCCTTAAAAGTCATTGACTGATGAATCCTAATTTGGATTTGTCATCCGTGAAGTTGCTTTTGTTTTTTTAATCGAGAAAAAAAAAATAAATGTGACAAAAGAGATTCAAATACTCAAAAAATATTTCTCCCTGATCTGGTCATCTCAATACCTTGACAATTGGTTTTTAACTCTCTCATAAAATGCTAATCCAAGCACATGCATGCTGGCGACAGCTGTTTGCGACATTCCATCTTAAAATATTATGAATCAATTCTACGTGAAAAATAATATCGTTATGAAGTTATTGAACATATTAGTTCTAACATATTGAATCATACTGTTTAATGAACATGCATTGTTTCGGATCGACGATTAAAATTGATACTGCAAAAATGACACCAAAAGATTGTGTCACCTCGAGATTATAGTTAGGTCCATTCGCTATCAACCAAATTGTTGGTTTTGTATTGATTGTTATATAAGACTAACGTAAATACCAAAACAAATTAGTACATGAATGTGGAAAAAAGATATGGAAAGGACCACAAGAGTTACAACCTAAATTGTTCAAAATCTATTTGAGTCTGTTTTAAGTTCACTAAAACAGCTTTTATATTTTCGGTTCCAGTGGTATGCCAGTAGTGACTATGGTATTCTTTGTTTTTTGTTATACTATTTTTAATTTCAAATTACAATAACACTTATTTGTCGATAATGATGCATATTTAATAGGACGTGTGTACTGAACAAAAGACATCATGCTTGCATGATAAGTACACCGTGCACTTAATTTAGAAAGAGTACATTTTCGTTGCACATGTTATAAAAAAAATATTTGTTTATTTGTTATAAATGCATGAACCCGGGTGCATGAATGTTTCGAGATTCATGTAAAATATAAGTATTTTTATATGCTGTACTTAAAAAAGCACCCCCCTTTTCTAACAGGCATAAACTTGCAAGTAATGTGATATTACTCAAATGAATAACTATTATGACGTACAAAACAGCCTTGACAAATGATTGTGAGAAAACACATAATATGTAGAAAATCAATAAACGGAGGGTTGATCCGAATTCAGTTTAAAAATGAAAGTAATTCCGAGTTTAGTATATGTATATCATTAACAAAGCTATAACAAGTTCATTCAATCTTGAAAGTGGTCAGAATAAAGCAAATAAAAGCAAAAACAAAACATAAAACACAACTTCAATTGCCGATAACGCGCCCATTATATAATATGTATGCGCACGCATGATCTTTTAAGGTCAAGTATTACACTGAAGTAATATGGCTTCAGTTTGCAGTACTTTCTGTACAAAATGTGACAAGTGACTTAATGGCAGAGTTAGTCTGCCCAAACAAGTACAAGGTATATTAACATACTGACCGGTAAATCACCGGTGTCGTCTGCAGTGAAACGGTTCCGCTTTATTGTTAAAGACCAAAATCGCCAGGTCATACCAGTTCATGCACCCACGTGATGAAGATACGTTTTTGCTTTTTGTGTGTTTTATTTATTATATAATTTATATTTCCAGTTTCTACCTCAGATGTAAGGGACGTCATTTGAAAGTGCCATCTCAACTTAATCTCAGGGATTTTTTTTACACTTTTCGATGTATTTGAAACATTTCAAAAGGACTTAACTGATATTACAGGTAAGCACATAAGATTCATTTGCTTGAATGCATTTTATTTTGAAAATCAAATTTTAATGTTGACCAAGATAACGACATACGAAAATGTGTTCAGGTAAATAGTATATTACACAACCGTTCTATTTTTAGTCAATACACAGTACAACTAAGCGTATTCTAGGCCAATAAATATAATGTTAATGAAGGTTCGCCTTAGATGAACCCCGGCAGATAATCATTCTTTTGAATCAAAGTACTTATTCACGGCAGGGAATTTATTATTATTTAAGTAGTGTATTGAGGTCATGCGTACAGATGAATCACGTGTGTAAGACGTAATTGTGTTTACAACATTTTAATGCATAATATGGAAAAATCGTTACATCATGAAATTGAGAGACTGTGATCGGAATGGCGGTGCTTACTCTTTACCGTGATATTGAACATGTTTTCGGAAGGTAGGTATTGGATATTATTGTAACCTGCAGCGTAAATGTGACAACTTCAATTATTATTTACCAATGTAACAAAAATTATAACCGTGGACTTCACGGCTTGGCCCTTTTGTATTAAGGGCACAATAAAAGAAGTTGCAAAATAGATCGCATGATATGCGTTATGCAAACATATTTCGGGGTACTTTGATACTAGCTGGAACTACCAATTTTGTTAAAATCGATCAATGATTCGGCAGTAGCTAATACATATGTATAAGCGTTGTGCATGTACTTAATGACAAAGATATTATTTTCAACTGTTTTTAATTTATTTGACCTTGTGTACATATGTAAATTAGCGAAGTAAAATTAATATTACATATGAATTTGTGATCGCATTATATAACTTTGTATCGACTGTTTCACATTTTTTGAACAACAGTAGTTCGACAAACCCGATCATGTTACCCTTCGATCACAGGATTCCATGACATCTAATGTGAGGCGTGGTAGAGTTTCAGGAACTTGCATTTAGCGTCTTTAATAGTCCGGTATTTTTGCATTAAGATGTAAATCATTTATGGACATCTGATGATGCCTCTGTTATATCAAATCACTGACCCACAATTTGGTATACGTGTGTGCAAGATCAGATTTAACTTATTTTCTCGTAAAATAATAAAAAGCTGGAAGTAATTCCAATTTTTGAATGTCGTTTTAGTACAAGACATTTCCAATTCAATTTGTCCCGTGCAATTGCATACATCAGGAAATCTATTACATAATTGCAAAATATGAAACCTGAAATAGCATTGTTGGGTTCACACTGCTGGTGCTTTATTTTCCTTTCTATCGCTATGTCTTTGTTTGCCCGGTTGTCTCCCTTGTGTTGCCCTTTTATTACTCTAGTTGGGGGAATACTTATTTTGCTAATTGCTTTGAATTTCGTTTGTGGTTGTATTTGTTCTAAAAGAATAATCTCACTGGACACACGAAGAGATGCTTTCTTTACTGGTACACTTGATCTCACCCATCGTTTTAATTTGGGTTCTTGTTGTGTATCTGAACATTTGTGTTTCCTTTTTTCTTTTCTTTGACGTACTTATATATTTGTATTCGCTCTATTTGGATTTTCCCCTTTTCAGACCGATCGCGAGGGTTCGGTTCTCACTTCCTTTGGTACAAAAAGTTGAGTTTGCATGTAAGAATTTATGTTGAGCTTTCAGCTGAATAGGACCAAGTCAGGAAAACAATTATATTTTTTTTGTCTAGTTCATATCACCCGATTTTGGATGTATTCATACATGATGTCTTGCAATGTATACTGTTATAGGACAACCGCCAGCACGAAAGGTCTTCTTGACTATTTCATTATTTTAAAACAAAGTATGTTTTTTTTTGCACAACGGAGAGAGACTGCTTCAAAATTTGGAGTTTGTGCCCCTCCCTTAGAATTGAGTGCCAAAATGGGCCAGATTTGACATTTTAATATTATCTTATGTCAGTTACATAGAAAGTACCTCAGTAAACCAGTCTTTAAATAAATGAAAACGGGGCTATTCCGTCTTATTCCAAGTTTTTAACTGGAACTTCAATAGTTAAACGAATTAATAGACTGGACATCAGTATTAATGATTTCCATGTATACAGAAAAATTGTGTTTAAATTAGTTCACATACATGCTGTTAATCACTAAAACTTCCATATACCTAACGCCATGATAATGGACCTCATAAATATCATTACGGAAAAACCACTGCAAGTACAAATGTAACCCTCGCATTTTCACTGTCCTGGCAGAGTTTTCAGTTTCATTGGCTTTTAATTTGGTTACAGAAAGGTGGTGATAATACATCGGCTAACGAATTTTGAAGCAAAATGCAGAAGAGTCAAAAATACACAGACATGATGATAAAGAAGCGACTCAAATAGACACCTTGATTAGCAAAACAAAAAAAACAAAAACAAAATAATTGATATGGAAAAGAATACGCCATAACTCCACCCCAGTAGTATGTATTCCCGTCTGACACTAATAGAAAGATCAGATGATTTGTCAGTTTCTAAATTTTAGAGCTTTTAAGAGTTCAGCTGCTACATGGTTATAGGGATGTTGTCTGTATGGTTATACCATTTCTGTCCAGAATAGTCATGAAAGTCGCAGTAGGTTACATATTTTGACAGAAAAATGACGCAGACTCATGTTCTTGGAAAGAGTATTTATGTTTCCAGGTAATAGAGTATTTTGGTTTAATTTTCTTTTTCTTCTTGAGAATTTAATACCTTGTTTTGATCACCCAATTTTTTTTTTGCTTGAAGAAGTTTTTAAAAATAGCCTTGACAAGGAAGAATTATGTAACTTGGTCTCTAATTGTATTTCTAGATATAATTGAAACCACAGGTTTAGGGTAACGGAAAAGTGTGACAAAATAGTGAACTTAAAAGTACTTCATCAGGGGTTCATCCTCACACATTTACCCACGATGCGTTATATTCAGTTGTGGAAGTGCCATTATTTTCACCAGTATTTTACAAAACATACAACACGTACAATTGCGAAATATATAAAAATATAGCCAAAGCAACAGATACAGAATGAAGAAAAGGTAATTTCGTTACATTTGGAATAGAAGTACAATGTAAGTTCCTCATATATATTTCAAATGAACTTTTCTCCATTGTTACTTAAAAAATGGTCTAAATAATATTTTTTTCTGCGTCTATAATGTATTATGGATTTTATGTCATGCATACATTGTCGAAACTTTGAGCTTTATCACGGAGCAATCCTAAAATATATACTGATAGATAGAGCATCGACGTTTTATTAAGGTGTGGGTCTTTCAAATGGAAGTTTTTGCCACGTTTACTCTTGGGCTTAGAAAATTGATTTAAAAAATTCGATGTGTCAATAATCTTGCTTGCACATGTTTTACTCGTATGCAATCAATCGATCTTTAATGATCCGAGGGTTTTGACTCTGTAAAAAATAGTCGATCGCCTCCGTACCTTTAAGGCTAATGCCGACACATGGCGTCAATCCGAGTGACTTTTCAAAACATTTTCTCCTCCAACATAAACCAAAGAGATCTGAATCATCACGATGATATATTATTTTGTCGGAGAAAAAGCTCCTGTGAGCTTATGTTTATTGTATTTTAAACCGACTTAAAATTTATCTTATTACATAATTGCATATATATTGGACCAAACAATGTGACCAGTGTTACTTAAAACGAACATATAGTGCAAATTGCTGATGTGCTTAAAAAAATTAAAGATAAAGTGCCCGGTAAGAGTGTTTCCAAACGAGTCCTATGTTAAATTATAGTTTTTCTATTTGGAAAATTTGTGTATGTATGTTACATTAAAAAAAGATACAAGTTTAGGTGAAAATACAAAAAATGCAACGCAAATCTGCGTATTATGAAATTAAGAAGAAAACCTAATTGTCTATAAAGGAGTTTTTGCCCTTGTTATGAAATTGCTATGATTTATTATTTTGTATTATTATAGTAAATTTCGATTGCTCAAACCTTTAGTATACAGCTTACATTTTACGAACTCTTTTGAACTTCAAATTTTCATAACTTTTGTACATAGTTTGTATTGTAGATCAACAGATGTCATTAAAAAGGACAATCTGAAACTTTTTTTTTAAACAAGTTAAAGATGTCAAATTTTAAGTATCAAGTGCAAAACTAGATCGCGGTAACAACATGTCCTACATTTTAACGTGCAAAAATATGAATGCAGTACCACTTAAATGTGTACTATTCAAAGAACAAAATCTGCATGCCCCCATCCCCGAATCTACAATTTGTGGGGACATTAGAATGATGAATGTAATATAGGATACAAGTTTCCTTACTTTCTTGTCTATATGGAATGGTCTATATTAACTGCTCTCAAGTTTTTATTGAAACTGGATCTGAAAAGTAGGACCTTATAGTACAATGTAGTGAAAAGATGTAATTAAAAGATATGGCGTAAATACACATGAAATTAAGTCTTAGCAATAACATGGTAGAAAAAAAAAATGAACGCCTTTTATTTATTTTTATTTTTTTTTTTTTTTAAACTCATTCAGATTACTTTAATCATATTTATTAATAAAACAATATAATAAAACATTTTTTTTAATTTTAAACAGGTACATGCACGCCTTTTATTGTTGTTATTCATATGGAAGTCACGATGATGTGCTCAACAATGAGCTGTGCTAATACCTCAATGTAAGCCCCTAGCGCCGGTACATCCATGTATTCACTGGTCGTCAACAAACATAATTTAAACTTGCAAAAGCTGATTGGGTATAACTTTTGATTGCTAAGTAATAGGAATGGTGATTACATAGTCCCCTCGGAGACTTTGATACCTGAATATTACACTTTTTTTTCAACAATTAATAAAAATAGAACACAATAAAGCGCCGATGTGAATGCTAAACTGCACATGTTATTTAAAGGGAGGCAATCCAAAGACTTATCTTACCCACTGTTCAAAAGGCAGAATTTATTGGGGAAAAATTATTAAAAAAAAACGAAGCAAGCGGTGTATCGGGTTTAGGATTTCCCTTTAAGATGCATATGAAAGTAAACAAATAATGTTTTTACTAGACTAGGAGCAAGTCCCAATGCATAAACCGCAGCAGAATTATTTTAGTCGACAGTTAACGTATACCCCACCAAAATATTTTTATTAGACAACAGAGATGTTTTCAATCGGAAAAACTGTAAACTTCTTGAAACAGATTATTTGATGTTTTTTGAAACCTGTAAACCTTTAGCAACATCTACACTTGGCTTTGATGTGAAGCGTTTTCTCAAGAGCATGTGCAAATCATAAAAATATAATTGTATCCGCGCTTTGTTACACTACTGACAATAAAGGTCATGTCCTGGTCTTGACACCCTCGACATTAGGTGAACCCAAATGTGAACAAAAAGTCTTCTGCTATATAATAGAACAAAGTCTTCTGCTAGATAATATAATTGATCTTTTATGTCGTCCCTATACAAACTGTTTTTCATTTGCTTTACAAAACAAAACAAAACAAAAAAAAAACCCAATAACATCATGACAAATGATGGTTTGAAACATTGTGTCTGTATAAATTGTCCAGTTAATGATTATGCATTATGACAGTCAATGAAATTTTAAATCATAACTTTATGCAGAATTTATTTTTCTGTTGTTAATTACCTCTTAGCTGATGCCTCTGATGGTTGACTGTTAGTCCCCAAGGGTGTTCGCCAACTCAGCAGTCAGTACTTCCGTGCTGACCAGAACACCGATATATCTGGAAACTTGTAATAGAGGTTATATAAAATGCTTAAAATTAAGGAGCATCTCTGACTTGCATAGCCTGTACTAGTTGATTTAGACCTGTTTTGCTATTTGTGTTCTGTCAGATTTTACAATTCGTGAAAAATTTCTAAAAACTCCTCGTCTATTACTCGAATTTATTGAACGGGTTGGGCGTGCCTTAATTTTCTCTGTCTTCTAGTTAATTTTAACACAAATAATACCGACATAATTGACCCGTGACCTGTCAGGTCAATTAAATAGAGTTATACATTGGTAAGTTTGTAAAATTTGAAACTGAATAATTTTTATACGACCGCAAAAATTTTGCGGTCGTTTAATGGTATGGCGTTGGCGTCGTCGGCGTCTGTGGACAGCATAACTTTGCTTCTAGTGGACGGATCTTTATGAAATTTTAGTATGATGTATCTTGGTACACGCGTAAAAAGTGGTTTTAATTTTGAGTTGGTGGCCCCGCCCGTTTTAGAAGAAGGGGCCAAAAAGGAGTGAAATTGGATGTTTTCACATATTTGACCGTAGAATCTTTATTATTTATTGCATTTTGATGGGGTTTGTTTCAGTGTGCTGCTGAGGAAATTTCCGATCTGGAGTATGCCAACGGATTTCACGTAGAATGTACCGCTTACGAGATAAATGGGGCCAAACAGGAGCGAATCTCAAAAATTTTTTTTTTATTTTAAATGCGATTTTGATGGAGTTTTTTGGTGTTCGCCCTGAACACCTTAGCTATTGGTTCAGCTTGAATTTGATAAAAATAGATGTTGCAGGGCGGGAAACTTTTAAACAGGGTAAAAGTCTACTTATAAAATTATAAATAATACAGTAAACCTACTGAATAATCTGGTAGAACGTTACACACCATTGTCCTGAAATGGTAAACATGTTTGAACATAGCTTAAAGGGGGGATCGAGGTGCTAAAAGGCTTTAAAGTGATGGCGGATTGAAACTAAAAAGGAGGTGTCGAATCGGCTTGAATATACAGTTCGAGACGTTTATAATACACCTAAACCCATTTTAAATTACCACTTCGCTGTTATTAAACTTAGTAGATTTCCTGTATTGAGAAATTAAACGATTATCGAGTACATTATTAAAACGAAAACAGGGCCTATTTGCTTCACGGGTAGGAATATTAAAAATGAAAAAAAAATCAGGATAATCTTTGAAGATGTCAAAATGGTTTCTATATAAAAGTTGTTGCACATTTTTGGAATTTCATGATGTTTTGATACGTCAACTGCCTGATCTTCACGCAGTTACCCGAGTATTTAAATCTTGATCAGCCGCTAGAGGGCGCAGAATGTTGTTTGTTTAGATTTTCGATATGTTTTGATTTGAGACAAACGGCATACATACCAGTACCTAGACGTAACTATACTGTCTCTGCTGTGATTCCATCGTAATCAGAAATGGGAGATGTTGGACTGAGTGAAGGATTCTCGATTATTTGATTGCTTCGGTAGAAATGCCAAATTTGCACTCGATGCGCATGTACGTTGATTTGCGTGTGGATATAAATAAGCACGACCGAGAAACACGATGCATGGAGGTAGTTTCTTTTTCTCTCATCGGCTCAATTTACTTGTCTGAACTTTAAATTATTATTAAATTTGTCAATCCATGTTCCAAATTCGTCTTGCATAATCGTTTATGTTCTCGAGGGGGAATTGCATTTTAAAAATGTACAGAAAGAGTGGCCGTTTCTGTGTTAAACATTTGGATATCCTCTGCATCTGCATAAAAAAAATAGGTGTATCACATTTTCTTAGAATTAAAAAGGTTAATAATTCATATCCCTAAAAAAACGCTCATAATTTAGGAAGTTGTCATAATCCTAACAAATCTTGTTCAGTATGATATCATATTTTGACTGCACAGTGGTATGCCTTAGTTTGAAATTGGTCATAGAAATGAGATGAATTATTCAAGGTGTCTGCAGGGTATAGAATTTGTGAAAATTTCTTTGTAGAAAACATAATTGTATTATTGTTAAAAATATAAAATAAAATTTTGGGATCACCATGCATTTAAATGCAAAAAAAATCAAATTACAAATTGAAGGATTTTACAAAGAAATGATAGGAAAAATGTTTATATGAAAGGGTAGCTTTAAAAATCTATTACAGATTTTGTTCATATGAAAAAGAAAGGAAATGGGGTAAATGTCAAGGAGACAACATCCCA
Source organism: Modiolus philippinarum (assembly GCA_002080025.1). Lineage (NCBI taxonomy): Eukaryota > Metazoa > Mollusca > Bivalvia > Mytilida > Modiolidae > Modiolus > Modiolus philippinarum. The sequence goes on from MJUU01009840.1 coordinate 20,539, forward strand.
TATCAAGGTTAAAACGACCCAAAACAAAGCATCTAGGGGTCAC
>MJUU01009840.1:26722-36789 GCA_002080025.1 Modiolus philippinarum
ACTATAAGTACTTGTGCACCTCCTATTTTCAGATTGATTCATAAATTTTTAACAAAACAAAGTTACAGCAATTTGTAGATTTCTCCTACTTAGACTCTATATTGAAATTTTTTCTGAAGATTTGTCCGGAGCTTATCTCGGGAACCTTTCTGAATTGACTTTTCAAATTTTGTCAGAATGTTAGTTACTATAAGTACTTGTGCACCTCCTATTTTCAGATTGATTCATAAATTTGTAACAAAGTTACACCACTTTGTAGATTTCTCCTACTTAGAGTCTATATTGAAAATTTAAAAGGTAGGCTAAAAAGGTTTCCCCAACATTTTCCCTATCGAGTAGCAAAACATCTCTCTGATAAATAGTTCTAATGAGTCTATGTCTTATCAAAGGATTTCTCTGTGCCTTCCTCTTATTTTAAGTTGCCTCAAAGTTACGGTGGACTATTGGAGTACCCCCATGGTACGTTTCTACGTCTGTAACTGTGCAGGGTAGGATCATCAACAAGAAGCGGGGGGGTATAAATTTGTGGCCCATCAGGCCACAGTTAAATCTAGTTGGACTTGCTATTGTTCTGACCAGTTGATAAATTATGATGATTAGCAAAAGTAAAGCTTATCCATGCCATAGTGGAAATAAGAATAAATCAGTACAGGGGATTCCTGTTAATTGAATACCTTATTTGTCAGGAAAAAATATGCAATTAACGGGAATATTCTATTAAGAGGAGTTTTCAATCTTGCAGTAAAAACATGTCAATAAACTTGAAAATAGTCAAATGATGAGTTAATCATTAAACAAACACAGAGATTACAGTCTGTTTATACAAATTCATTAATTGATTTGACATTTCATAATTAGATATCTCATTTTAATTAGTTTTTTTCAAAATAATTTCCTAAAAATATATACTTTTAATGTTAAATTTCACAAAACATGCCTTGATTTGAATATGAAACTATTCAATTAACAGGAATTTTTTAACTATTCAATATGCAATTAAAAGGAATAAATAATATAGAAGCTTATAGTAAATGGTTTTGTGCAGCAGAGTTGTATGCAATTAAGAGAAATTATGCAATTAAATGGAGTTGACTGTATATATCAATAAATAGGTAAAATCATTTATTTTTTAAGTTCAACAAAACCAAAAAATATTGTGAAAATGTCCAAAAAAATTATCTCAGAGCATGTAATTTAGATAATTTGCAAAATATACCAATAAATTGGGGTATTTCAGCGTGAACACAAAACTCTTAAGACCATTATTTAGGAAGTGGAAAATTATTCAAGGGAGGTAATTAGCGGTATTTTTATTAAAATGGTTGTCAAAATAACTTAGTTGATTCCTGGTAATTATTGTCACTGCTGACTGATAGCAATATAAACAACACCTGTCTTCATTACTGCCCAATCAGCAATAATTAATCAGTCTAATTAACATATTTACCTGTAAATGCTGATTGACAAAAAATCAATAACTGGCATGTGAAAGGTGCAAATGTTTTATGTTGAATGAATGTGTATGTTATTTTGATTGTATATGCCCGTTATGGGCCCTTTGATTAGGTCAAGAAAATTATCTTTATCTTTATCTTGTACGATAAAATTATTTCACCTGGATAATTATCAGTTTGACAACATATGATTGTGGGAGATTTTGCAGGAGACATTCACAAAAACGGGAGATTTGTGTCTCCCGGCCGGGTGACTATCTCATTGCAGGAAAAATGTCAGTTTTGTGCCAAATTGCGGGAGTCTCCCGCAGAAATCGGGAGGGTTAACACCTATGTAACTGAACATTGTTTACATTCATGGTATGACCATGAGCCAATAATATGATAAACAGAATGAGATCAAAAGTACCGGTATTCAATATTAATGATTTTAATAGCAGTTTTCATTGAGAATTGAAATATAGATTATGTCGATTATATGGACTCCTCTTTGGGTCGTTGTCTCTTTGACACATTCCCTTTTTCCCTTCTTTTTATGCCCCCAGATCGAGGATCAGGGGGCATATTGTTTTTGTCCTGGCTGTCTGTTTGTCTGTTTGTCTGTGCGTCCGAAACTTTAACCTTGGCTATAACTTTTGAACTATATAAGGTAGACTTTTGATACTTGGCAAGTGTATAGGTCTAGTCAAGAGGAACATAAATATGCAAAAAAAATTTAGGTCAAAGGTCAAGGTCATAGGGGTCAAAAAGGGGTAAAAATCGGAATCTGGGGGCATATGTAGTGTTTCACAAACACATCTTGTTTCTATCTACTCTGCTAGGTTGTTAGCAAACATAAATTAAACTGGCAAAGTGCTGTTACAATCACTGTCATCATTTGCCCGACAAAAAGACTTGTAGAAGACAATCACAACATATAAATAACCACAGGACACCCGTCAAGTCAATTGTAACAAAAGTTGGCACGATTAGATAGTGAGATGTGGAAACAATAATCAAAATAGTGTGAATAATATTTGGAAATTACATAAGATAAAATGCCAAAGTTTGAAAGTATGATACTGTATGCATATGAGAAATTCTCTCACAAACGAGTATACCATAAGTGTATATTCAACTGTTCATGAATTAGAATTGTCTTGAGACAACGTAGTGTATATAATTATTATTTACAATTCCTTCCATGGAACAAAATACCCAATATAAGTAATGTAATATAAACGTGATAGTATGCTGGTGATTGTTTTCCTGAGTTTTTATGCTCCTGCAATGAAATAATATCCTAGATTCTCATCCCTGCCTACCCCAACCTTTTTCACCCGCCTCAAAAAATTTATTTTGATTTTTTTTGTCCATTTGGGCAAATTTCGTTTAAAATGACGACATTTTTCACTAAGTTTGATAAAAAATTTAAAATAAAATTCACTCGCCCACCCTAAATTTTGTGAAAAGATGGATGAATGAGAATCTACAAATTGTTTTATTATGGACTTATGTACATGTATTTTGGTGCTTCATTCCAACTGTTTACCAATTTTTATGTTTTTTCTGTAGGGCAACTTTTACTTTGCAAATTATCTACAAATATTTTATTTTGTTTCAGTGGTACATGAAATAAAGCCAGTGGAACACCTCAGGTTAAAACAGATGGTAAGAATTTAATCTAGATTTTGTTTAGCTGTTCCTGTTGTAAGCTACCCCTAATCCTAGGGATAGTTATATTGCAAGGACATAACCGAAAACATTAGCTTGTACATTGACAAATTTTATGCAAGGTTGAAGTTTGTGTTTGAATTCACAAATTGAATAAGAATGAAAACTTTTTGTTGGTCATTTAACCATGAATGATGAGGTCTCGTGCTGAGATCTTACATGGGTCATTACAGGAATATCAATTTCCATCTGCATTCGATTTCATTTTGTTTCATATTAATATTTAAATATTTTTCAGAGATTGCAATTATAGCTGTTCTGAAAATACACAAAGAGAAAAAAGAAGAGGGATGGGGGGTTGGAAGGGAGTTCTGACTTGGTTTCAAAACATTCTTAGTTCATATGTGTGATGTTTAAGGTAAATCAATAACAATAAATCTTAATACATGTATATTTTGAGAATTTTTCCAGCCTATCCCCTCTCCATTATCATATCTCAATTAACCCTTATATATACTTTATGTAGGTGGATGGATTTATGAAGTTAATACAGAATAACATAGACCATTTAGAACAGAAAGGTTTTGACCAGGCAGCTAAGGTCTTGTCAGGGTATGATATAGTGGTCAGGATGAAGGAATATGGTATTGGTCCAGAACATATTGATCAGTTAGCGGTAGGTTTTTATGCCCCCGCCGCTAGGCGGTCGGAGGCATTAAGGTTTACCCTGATCCGTACGTCCGTCCGTACGTCCGTACGTCCATCTTTTTGGTTTCTGGATGATAACTTGAGTATCCTGCATCGGATCAAAACCAAACTTGGTCACATGCTTACTTATCACCCAAGACAGAACCCTATCGATTTCCAGGTTGGTACCCCCAAGGTCAAGGTCACAGTTGCTGAAAATAGACTAAAATTTCAATAAAATTTTGGTTTCCGGATGATAACTTGAGTATCCTGCATGGGATCAAAACCAAACTTGGTCACATGCTTACTTATCACCCAAGACAGAACCCTATTGATTTTCAGGTTGGTACCCCCAAGGTCAAGGTCACAGTTGCTAAAAATAGACTAAAATTTCAATAAAATTTTGGTTTCCGGATGATAACTTGAGTATACTACATAGGATCAAAACCAAACTTGGTCACATGCTTTCTTATCACCAAAGACAGAACTCTATCGATTTCCCAGTTGGTACACCCAAGGTCAAGGTCACAGTTGCTAAAAATAGACTAAAATTTCAATAAAAATTTTGGTTTCCAGATGATAACTTGAGTATACTACATAGGATCAAAACCAAACTTGGTCACATGCTTACTTATTACCGAAGACAGAACCCTATCGATTTCCAGGTTGGTACCCCCAAGGTCAAGGTCACAGTTGCTAAAAATAGACTAAAATTTCAATAAAATTTTGGTTTCCGGATGATAACTTGAGTATACTACATAGGATCAAAACCAAACTTGGTCACATGCTTGCTTTTCAACCAAGACGGTACCCTATAGATTTCCAGGTTGGTACCCCCAAGGTCAAGGTCACAGTTGCTAAAAATAGACTAAAATTTCAATAAAATTTTGGTTTCCGAACGATTACTTGAGTATTCTGCATCTGATCAAAACCAAACTTGGTCACTTGCTTACTTATCACAATAGACATAATCCCATAGATTTTAGCGTTGATACCACCAAGGTCAAGGTCACAAGGCATTTCAGTAATGTAAAAAGATGCCTCATCATGATTTTGAACCAATAAAAATAAAAATCTTCTCCCTCCCTGCCTCATCATTTTTTCAGAAAAATGGCCTGAGAATCTAATCATTATTTTTGAATGGCCTTTTATCAAAACCAAACCAGTTCCAGTGCCTATTTATCACAGGAGAAAGATCCTTTCTAATAATATTTGATAAATATATATTGTATATAGTTATGCTATTAATAATTTATGGGTTTCGATTGCAAGGAGGCGGGGGCATCCGTGTCCCATGGACACATTCTTCCATTTTTTTTTTTATGCCCCTGCCGCTAGGCGGTCAGGGGCATTAAGGTTTACCCTGATCCGTACATCTGTTTGTCCATCTTTTTGGTTTCCGGATGATAACTTGAGTATCCTGCATCAGATCAAAACCAAACTTGGTCATTTGCTTACTTATCACAATAGACAGAACCCCTATTGATTTCCAGGTTGGTACCCCCAAGGCCAAGGTCACAGTTGCTAAAAATAGACTAAAATTTCAATCAAATTTTGGTTTCCGGATGATAACTTGAGTATACTACATCGGATCAAAACCAAACTTGGTCACATGCTTACTTATCTCCCAAGACGGAATCCTATCGATTTCCAGGTTGGTACCCCAAAGGTCAAGGTCACAGTTGCTAAAAATAGACTAAAATTTCAATAAAATTTTGGTTTCTGGATGATAACTTGAGTTTACTACATCGGATCAAAACCAAACTTGGTCACATGCTTGTCTATCACCCAAGACGGATCCTATCAATTTTTGGGTTGGTACCCCCAAGGTCAAGGTCACAGTTGCTAAAAATAGACTAAAATTTCAATAAAATTTTGGTTTCCGGATGATAACTTGAGTATATATATACTACATCGGATAAAAACCAAAATTTGTCACATGCTTGTTTATCACCCAATACAAAAGCCTATGGATTTACGGAATGGTACCACCAAGGTCAAGGTCACAGTTGCTAAAAATAGACTAAAATTTCAATAAAATTTTGGTTTCTGAATGATTACTTGAGTATTCTGCATCTGATCTAAATCAAACTTGGTCATTTGCTTACTTATCACAATAGACATAATCCCATAGAATTTAGTGTTGATACCCCCAAGGTCAAGGTCACAGTTGCTAAAAATAGATTAGTATAACATATAAGACTGTTTCTCAGATTATTTGTTGGAACTACACATTATATCAAAACCAAACCAGTTCCAGTGCCTATTTATCACAGGAGAATTATCCTTTGTTATATTATTTGATATATTTATCGTACATAGTTATGCCTTTGATAATTTAAGGGTTTCGATTGCAAGGAGGCGGGGGCATCCGTGTCCCATGGACACATTCTTCCATTTTTTTATAGAAACAATGTTTTTATGTTGTCAATGAGAAACAAAGTTTCTTTCATTCCTGCAGCAAGTAAAATTTTTATAAGTACTTAGGAAAAAGAAAGGAAATGGGGAAAATTTCAAGGAGACAACATCCCATATCCAGGTTAAAACGACCCAAATCAAAGCATCTAGGGGTCACCGTACGGTCTTCAACACAGTGAGGAACATCACACCATATAGCAATCCCTAAATGGCTTTGTATTAAAAAGAAGTATTTTATATCAGTCTTTAATAACTCCAATTAGTATTACAACCCCTGATTTTTCCAAAGAAGTATTTCTCAATTATGGCGGTAAGGGGGTCTAAAAATTGTCAGAAAGAATTTTCTGATACTTTCATGACTTAAGCTTTTTTATTAGGGCATACAAAAAATGAAATAAAAATTAGGGGTCACCGGCCATATTAGCATGAAATTTGTGATCTAAAAATCTGCTATTTTTTATTGAAATGATGGGGAAAATTAGTGAATTTTAACAAAATTTTAATCTATTTTAGTTACATCAGATAGAATTTTTTAAAATTTCGTAAATTACTAGCTAATAAACTCTCCTTCAATTTGCATAAATAAAATGTTAGGGTCACTGAAATAATTTTTGAATAAATGGCAAAAAACTGATATTTCCTCCTATTTCAATACAAATTATCTCCTCTTAATAGAACAGCAGTTTGCTGAAAAGGTTTGATATTCTGCATGGTTACCCAATAAAAGTGGCATATTTGATCAAATTTAACTATCATAAAACATCGAAAATCATTTCAAAAGAATTTCCATAGTGAATTCCATTTTCTGTCAGATGTGCAGTTTTAAACCCCTGTACTACCTTATGGCTTGTTGCCGATTAATCAGCTTCTAGGTAGTGAACTGCAATATATGATGACGTCAAATACAGGAACAGCACTTGACTAAATTAATACAATTTGAATTATAAGAAATAAAAGTAACATTTTTGAGATGTTTGTCAGTGTATAAACATGGCATTTTGCTCTTAGTTTATTACAAAGTTTTTCAGATTTATTCAGTTTGTTAGTGAGCTGGTCACCTTAACACATAGATAAACTCCCCCAAAATTACTCTTATTCTTATATTGACATCAAGAAAATATCAGTCATAAAGCAAACAATCGCATCGAACATACAATATATGTGTTGTTTCCTGTCTGCAAGACAAAGACAAAAAATTTGACTTGAATAATTCTTTATTCACATTTGTTTTCAGAAATGTTTTACTACAGTATCTGGAGAAATGATGGAAAAGACTGTTAAGGATATCCGTGGACAGACAGTCAAACTCAGTTCAGCTACACTAACTACACTGGAACACATGTTTAAAACCCTAGACTTCATGTACAGAGAAAATCTCAAATATCTGGAAGACTATAGGTATTCTTTATCATCTCATGTTATTATACCCCCGTAAACAAAATCTGTCCCTTTATCTGTCCATCTGTCCGTCCGTCCCCTTTCTTGTCCAGAGCAGATTTTTGTACCGTAGCATCTAGGATTATCAAACTTGGCATGTAGATGCATCATAGGAAGGCAATGTATCGCTTAAAAAAATTTAGGTCACTGTAACCTTGACTTTGACCTTTGACCTTTATGATAGAAAACCATGTATATTTCGTATCCGTAGCAGAACTTTTGTACTGTAGCTCCCAGGATTATCAAACTTGGTATGTAGATGCATCAGAGGAAGGTGATGTGTCGCTTACAAAATTTAGGTGACTGTGACCTCGACTTTGACCTTTGACCTTTATGATAGTAAAGCAATGTAGATTTCGTGTCCCGAGCAGAACTTTTGTACTGTAGCACTTAGAGTTATCAAACCTGGTATTTAGATGCATCATTCATTGGAAGGCAATGTGTCATGTACCAAATTTAGGTCACAGTGACATTGACTTTGATCTTTCAGCTTGATGATAGTAAAACCATGTGCATTTTGTGTTTGGAACAGAACTTTTGTACTGTAGCACTTAGAGTTATCAAACCTGGTATGTGGATGCATCATTCATTGGAAGGCATTATAATGTGTCATGTACCAAATTTAGGTCACAGTGACATTGACTTTGATCTTTCAGCTTGATGATAGTAAAACCATGTGCATTTTGTGTTTGGAGCAGAACTTTTGTACTGTAGCACCTAGGATGATCAAACTTGGTATGTTACACATCATTGGAAGGCGATGTGTCGCATACCAACTTTAGGTCACAATGACTTTGACTTTAACGATAGAAAAAAAATGTGCACATTGTGTTGGGAGCAGAACTTATTATCAAATAGTTCATGGCGATGAGGGACATATGGCAGTTTATGGACCGAGTGTCCCCCCCAAAATAGTATATTGACCAGAGCGAAGCTGAGGTCCATATAGTATTTTTGGGGTGACTACAATGTCCATAAGCTACTATTGATGCATTTTGAAGAGTGATGCTTCTTCAGATGATAAATGATCCACTATGACCTTCATTTTATGCTTCAATGACTGTGGTTAAAGTTTGCATTATGGTTCATATCCATGTGGCACATCAATCCTTTTTGATCAGTGGATGCATTTTGGAGAGTGATACTGCTTCTGATGATAATTTGGTCACTTTGACCAATATTTTACCGTTGACTGACTTGGGTCAAAGTTTCAAATAATCTTTATATCTGAGATACTACATGTTAAACATCAATGATCTTAATGTTCAATGGATGTACCTTCAACCTTTGTAGATCTTAAGATCATATTAGGGTTATTATTTTTTGACAGCTGGTGAGGGGATAAGCTGTCGTTTGCGACCGCTCCCACTTCTAGTTAAAGATACAGAACTACCATAAAACAAGGATGATTATAAATAAAATATATTCTGGGTAAAAAGATCATATTCATTTTAACCAGGGATCGCGCTGGGCTTCACCAATGTTGCAATTTGCGATTTAATTTTCATTCTGGCGACAAAAAATCATTCCTGGCGATTTTTTGGCGACAACGTTTTTCAAATCAACTTTCCGGTATTGTCCATTTTCTATAGATCCTATTAGATACTTGTCATCATTGTTGTTGTTTTAAATTAATCAGAAGAATTGATTTTATGTCAATTCATTGCCTCAAGCCATTAATTATTATACCCCACGCAACGAAGTTGCAGAGGGTATATAGTTTTTGACTGGTCCATCAGTCCATCCGTCCGTCCGTCAGTCCGTCCGTCCGTCCGTCATCAAGTGGGTACACTATTTGTCCGGATAACTCCTCCTACAGTTTTTAAGCTAGGAAGTTTTTATTTTGCAGGTTGATTGTGCACATATTAAAGATGTGCATACTACTTGGATTTTGATTTTTGATAATTTTTCAGCAAACTACACATTGTTGAACTTTGTCATTTTTATGCATTATATTGCATATAGGCTACACCATTTGTCTGGATAACTCCTCCTACAGTTTTTAAGCTAGGAAGTTTTTATTTTGCAGCTTGATTGTACACATCAAAGATGTGCATACTACTTGGTTTTTGATTTTTGATAATTTTTCAGCAAACTACACCATGTACACATTGTTGAACTTTGTAATTTTTAGTTCGCCTCAACGATGTTGAGGGGGACTATTGGTGTACCCCCGGCGTCCTCGTCCGCGTCCGTGTCTACGTCTACGTCCGCGTCCGCATTTGGGCATATATCTCTGCAACTATGAAGGGTAGGGTCATCAAACTTTGTGTGCAGATGCATCTTGGGCTATCTCACAGCCTCTAAGAAAATTAGGTCTCTTTGACCTATATTTTCCGCTTGACTGGCTTTCATTTAATTTTAGGTCCGAGTTGATATCTCAGTAACTGTACATGGTAGGATCATCTAACCTTGCAT
>MJUU01009840.1:37947-54733 GCA_002080025.1 Modiolus philippinarum
AAATAATCAAATGGTACATACAAACAAAGCATAAGGGTGTATGAAACAATATGTGACAAGGGATAATGTAAGTAGTAGTTAGATCTGTTCTATATGTACAGGAAATAATCAAATGGTACATACAAACAAAGCATAAGGGTGTATGAAACAATATGTGACAAGGGATAATGTAAGTAGTAGTTAGATCTGTTCTATATGTACAGGAAATAATCAAATGGTACATAGAAACAGATTCATAATGCAGTCTTCACGAAATGCGTGGGTCCAACGGGCAAAACCGACATTTTGGCAGAACGACGGGTAAAAAATTTCATAGTGACGGTCCGAATGTCCGACAGTGTCTTGGGCTTAACCACTAGAAACGATGTTTCAGGCTGCAAAAATGACAATCATCTGGTAGATTTGAGACTTTACAAAATGTATTTTGTTATCGCTAACATTTCCTGTCAAGAATCTTGTGGCAAAATTATCTGACTAGATATTTTCAAACTCAAAAATACACAAACTGGCTCATAATAATCTTTTTATTGTATAATGAATGACTTTGATGGCTGGAACACCTACAGCACCAATATAAACAGTTTCAGCTATGTTTTAACATGAAGAAAGGAACAGCAAAAAGGGATTGAGATATCCATATGTGTTCGTGCTATTGCATTTTTAGACATCAAAGTATATATAATATAATAAGTTGTTAAAATGGCCATATGCAGAAACTAAATTTACAGTAAGTTTGGTATTTAGTTATATGCAGCAAAAATGAATCACCCGATTGATATTTGAAAAGTTTGGCAAGTAATTGGTATAGAACCATACATCTTTTTCAGTCTGTTATCAGTTAAATGCTAAATCATTCAAAAATGGATGATATTCCTGATATTAAGATAGTGACATGGAGTCTGAAAGCTACAATGAGGAGACAATGGAGACAGACATTTCCCTGCACATTGGATATCAAAAACAATTCTCTTTTTATTCTGTTTCATTAATACCTTTTCATATTAAAAAATCCGCAAAACCAGGGATAAAAAGCTTTAATTAGGCACAATCAATGTATCCATGCTATTGAACAATGCATATAGTTAGTCACTGACATTTTTTATTGAGTCTGATGGCATATATATAGTGCAGAAAATGTACAAGTACATGAAATGCAAGTAAATTGGTTTTAGTGCATTAATATTTTACATATGTCTGAAAAGAGCATAGTTTCACTTTGTGGTTTAAGACTGTGCATCATTTTTGCGCATCTGACAAAAACTGCAATTCACTAGTGAGTTAGCAAATTTAATGATTTGTGATGTCTTATTATAGTTTCATTTGATCAAATATGCTGTTTTTTATGGTTTGTTTTTTTGGGGGGGATAACCATGAAGTATAATGAACCTTTTCAGCAAACAAAAGTTTGTATAGAAATAACAGGATGAAATCTGTTTTTTTTTATATTTATTCAATAATAATAAGATCAGTGACCAAAAAATATTTTTCATGCAAATCAGAGGTAAGTATATTAGCTAATAATTTACCAAATATTAAAAAAATATAACTAATACAACTAAATAAATTATTAATTTTGTTAGAATTCGCAATTTTCCCCTAACCAAATAACTGACTTTTACATGACAGATTTCATGCTTATATGGCCGGTGACACCCAATTTTTATTCCCTCTCCCAACGAAGTTGGGGAGGGGATATAGCGTTTGATCCGTTAGTCCATTCGTCTGTCTGTTTAAACTTAATACCATATACCTTTTGAATAACAAGTGGAACAATGTTTTGTCCATGGATGCATCTTGAATAGTACTTGAGGTTGATATATAGAATAGGTGGATTTGACCTACATTTCATGCATGAGTGACTCAGGTTAAAGTTTTTGTAAGAGTCCAGATCTGGAATACTACATCTTGTAGGGGAATGATAAATTGTATGTTGATGTGTCTTGTAAAGTTAGGAAGCTCCAGAAAAAAAAAGAGGTCACTTTGACCTTCATTTCATGCATGAGTGACTTAGGTCAATCATTTTGTAAGAGTCCAGATCTGGGATACTACAACTCATACAGGAATAATATTTTTGTGACAGGACAGTCTACCTGAGTTGTAGTAGGTAGTGGATTGAAATAGCCAGTAAATCGACTGAGCTGACGGATCGATTCTTTAGCTTACTCGCTTATGCGCCTGGCTGGAGTGCTTGAGGTCCCGGGTTCGATCCCTGACGGTGACACATTGTGAGGAGATTCATGCTCTCCGGTTACATTTGGCGCCCAGCTAAAAAAAACCACGGTGGTTAGATAGAGCTAACCAGGGCATGTGTGTTGATAGTCATGCATAGCAATTTATGATGACTCTCGAGGTGTGGGGAAGTGTGACAGGACAGTCTACCTGCATTGTAGTAGGTAGTGGATTTAAACAGCTAGTAAATCAACTGAGCTGACGGATCGATGGTTAGGCGGCTGGCTGGAGTGCTAGAGGTCCCGGGTTCGATCCCCGATGGTGACACATTGCAGTTTTGTGAGGAGATTCATGCTCTCCGGTTACATTTTGTATGTAGATGCATCTTGTAGAAGCTCCAGATAAAAATTAGGTCACTTTTACCTACATTTCATGCATGAGTGACTTAGGTTGTGTTACAGCTTGGATTTTAGATACTACAACTCATAGAAGAATAATAGTTTGTATGTAGATGCATCTTATAAAGTTACAAAACTCCAGATATATATTAGGTCACTTTGACCTTTATTTCATGCATGAGTGACTAAGGTTAAAGTTTGTGTTAACAGTCTTGATTTTAGATACTACAACTCTTTCATCAGTAGATGCATATGCTTTAGGTATGAGGCTCCTGATTGATATTAGGTCACTACATTTCTTGCATGACTGGCTCAGATTCAAGTAACAAGCCAGATATTGAATAGTACAACTTCATTGAGTGCTTATAATGCTAGATGAACATTCAATAAAAGGGCAAGGGGATTAGCTGTCATTTCCGACTGCCTCTTCTCTTGTTATTTTATTTTTCGTATGCTCTAATAACAAAGTGCAAGTCATGAAAATATCAGAAAATTCTATCTGACAGTTTTTAGACCCCCATACCACCCCAACCCTTTCCTTCATGAAAAAGATTCTGAAAGGGCATTTTTTGCTGAAGTGAATCAGACCCAGTGTTTAGAATGCTGCAGAATTATTGTCTTGCAAGTCAGTCTTGGCACAGTTGGACACCTGTCAGTGGTCTTTGGAAAACAGGTTCCAAAACCCTGGTACTGGTTGCCATGGAGACAGCAGGGGACATGAAAATCGTTAAAAAAAACTCATATTTTTTATTTTTTCACTTCAAAACATCACATGTACTTTAAAAATTTGTTTAATATACTGTAACATGCACATGCCTAAGCAAGACTTAAGTTCAAAATTATATGTGTTGAGGAATAGCTAGCACTATTTGATGATGTAAAGAAGCTCTAGATTTGGTCTGGTGGTGAGGGGGCTAACACTAATATTGACTTCAGTAAGGTACACACTGTATTGATATGATACTTACTGGTATTAAATTGCGTCACATCTGTGCAGATTAAATGGTACATACCTTCATGTCACACCAAGTCCCAGAGGTCATATGGTAATTTTTATACCTCACTTAAGTTGGGCGGTATATAGTAATCACGGGATCTGTTTGTCCGTCCGTTCGTTATTCCATCCACCATAGGGTTACACACTTTTTGGCAACAACTCCTCCTAGACCACTTGGTGAAATTCAATGAAACTTTCACAGAATGTCCAGTGCATATTGCCATTGTGCACCAGCTATTTAAAATGTGATTTGACTTGATTTTTTACATGACCGCAAAAATTTTTGCGGTAGTATCATGGTATGGTGCAGTCGTCGACGTCTGCGACTGTGGCCAGCATAACTTTGTTTCTAGTGGATGGATCATTCTCAAATTTTAGTATGAGGTTTCTTGGCATAAGGTTAAGCCCTTGTTTTAATGTCGGGTTTGTTGCCCCATCCGTTTTAGGAAAAGGGGCCAAAAAGGGGTAAAACTGGGTATTTTCCTGCCTGTGGACAGCATAACTTTGGAACCAGTGAACGGATCATTTTCAAATTTTAGTATGATGTTTCTTGGCACATGCTTAAGCCCGGATCATAATTTTATGTTCCTGGCCCTCCTGTTTTAGAAAAAAGGACCAAAAGGGGTTAAATTGGGTGTTTTTACATATTTGACTAGAATCTTTATTATTTATCCTATTTTTATGGGTTTCTTTCAGTGTACTCCAACAGATTTCATGTGGCATGTACTCACGATATATATGGGCCCAAAAGGGGCCAATTTCAAAATTTTAAATTTTTTTATTTTTTGCCGATTTTTTATGCAGTTTTTTTGGGATGGATTCCTCATGAAAAATAAACATAGCGCTGCACCACCATATTTTTGATAACTTGTTTACTTTCCAAGCTATGGGGCCCAATGTGACCAAAATTGCAAACATGAGGATTACCTAAAATTTTTATTTTTTATCTGATTTCAGTGGGATTTTTTTCTTTAGATTCCTCTCATTGTAGGCTTTCAGTGGTATGTCAAACAGACATTCTGAGCTATAAGGGGTCAAAGTGGCCAAAATTGCATTTTTTTTTTTTTAAATATGTGAAATCTTTATTTTAGCTCAGATTTTGATGGGATTTTTTTCATTGGATTCCTTTCATTGCAAGCATTCAGTGACATGTCAACAGATTTGATGTAGCCCTTAATGTTTCCAAGCTATAAGGGTCAAAGGGACCAAAATTGCAATTATAGAAGAAACATGTGAAATCTCTATTTTTCATCAGATTTTGATGGGATTTTTTTCTTTGGATTATTCTCATTGTAAGCTTTATTTTCACTATTTTGTGTCCAGCTAATTACTATATCAAGCTTTTTATTGTGTCCATCTAATTACTGTGTCAAGCTTCTTAATGTGTTCACATTTGCTTTAAAATTTCAGTGGTCGTATCATGCCGCGTTCTGTGTAGCCCTCTATTTACTCCTGGAATCTAATGGGGGGCGGGGGTATTTAATGTTGAATTGAGGGCTGGCAACATTTTAAAATTAGTTTTGTTTTCAAATTTCAGGTTACATTTAAATTACTTGAAGCAGAACAAAGGAAGTTGTCAGTTTTACAGAGAGAACTGGGACAATTAAATAATAATGATTATGGCCATGATATAGATCAGGTTAGTAATGGCAACGTATTCTGATGGACCCATTGAGCAAATTTTACTGAAACCATGATGACCAACTGTATGTAAATATTAAATAATATACAGAATGACATCACATTGGTTTTTATGCTGAAATAGACCTGTCATATCTGCACACTATGTGTCAGTAAAAGCCCAAGTTATAACTGTTTTCCATGTTCCATTCTGCTGCGCTCTGTGTAAAATATCACCTAAAATAATAGACACCAATATTAATACGCTAATCTCCAACAAATCATTGGGAGTCATGTATTATTATAGCACCTGTAAATGAAGGGGTTGAGGGGTTATATAGGAATCACCTTGTCTGTCCATCTGTCTGTCTGTCCTGTTACTCCATCCATCTGTCTACACCTCTTAAAATCACTCCAAGGATTTTGATGAAAATTTAAAGAAACGATGGACACTACTCAGATGTGTATGAAGGAATATAACTATTGTCTGACTCCATGAATGTGAAATAATTTGACTTTTCATTTCTTTTTATGAATTGGGGGTGTAGGATATTCTGTAGTGGTTTAACCACAATCACCTATACAACTCTGTCGTTTCTTAAATATTTTCCAAAGAATGCAACTATAAACGTAGCATTCAATACATTTTCATGATGCACTAGTGCATGAGGATACCTTATGTTTTAAATATGTCACCAATTACAAAACCTTTTTTTTCAAATTTCTGTAAACCTTTCCTATATTATAATGCAAAAAATATTTGAGGCACTTCCTCTCATAAAACATACCATATATTACAGTGTTCAGGATAGTTTTCTTTGACAATGGTGCACACAAAGGTGAAAAGCACAACACTTTTTCCTAATTATAACACGATAGCCATATATATTATTATCTACAGTATGTAATGACTATATACAACATGTTAAATATGCAGTTGACCAATAGTAAATGTCTGTCACAAATCAGTGATAAATCTTCTCTTTATTTATGTGGCTTTGCCCCTAGAAGTTGAAGCATGAACATTTTTCACATGTGACTGCAAAACGGGGAACATTTATGTTTGACAAGACACTTTCTGCATGGTTTTCTTGTTTTGTCACTCAAAATACAGCTTTAAGGATGGTCACTCCCAAGGTTTTTGAAACTGCTTCTGACTTTTGGAATTCTCTTATTTTATCCGCCATGATGCATTAGAAAATTTTGCACACTGACCCCCACTTTTCTTTTCAAAATATGTTTGTATACACATTGAATAAACTTTTGACAAAATTTGATTCAATTCTTGATATATCTTCATTGAATTCCAAAGGGTGATCGCCTAATGCAAAGTAAATGAAAAATCAAGAGGAGTTCAGTTTCCCGCCAAAATTTTAGTCAATGGGCACACTGACCTATCAATATTATGTGCTTAAGGGCATAGCCAACAGTTTCTTGTTGTATTGTCATTTTTACAATTTTTAGATATATTGTGAAACAAGTACCAAGGATTCCAAAAACGACAACAAAATAATGGGTCACAGTTCTTGTTTACACGGAAATCGTGATTAAAAATTGGTTATTTTTGCGTTTTTTAAAGGAACATCAAGTTCTAGTTTGAAAAATAATAGATAAAATATTTTCAATCTAATCGATACCAAAGTGACGGAAAAACAAAGTCAAGGTTTTAAAGATTTATAGAAAAAAATAATTTTATATGAAAAGTATTTCTTTTCCTGTAAATCAATGAATTTGTAGCCCTTGTAATGGTTAAAGTGGCATAAAATGTCCCCATTACAAATTCAAGTTTACAATATTTTACAGACTTCTCATATTGTCGATTTTATGAAAGTTTGATATCATGTAGCACCAACAATATGCTACTCAAAAATATCAAAAACCACATAGGTCACTGAGTTCGTTTCCGAGGAAATCATTAAAATATGCAATGTTTAACAAATCTCCCATCGGTTAAACCCATAAAGTCCGCCGAACTTGAAGGTACAAATTACCTTTCCCGCGAAAACAATGAGAATTACTTTGTGACGTTACATTTATCAACGTCATATTCCCGGAAAACATTGCCTTCTTTTGTGTTCGCTATTATCTCCCCTGAAACTATTGGATATGCCCTTAAAATGATGTTTGATCGATGTTCTAATAAGTAAAGATACTAATTTTAAAACCTTGATATAATGAACTTGAGGAGTGACCATCCTTAAAATACTTATCTTGAAACATATTTTAATCATTAATATAAATTCAACGATAATTAAAAATTTAGGTGAAAAACAGTGTCATATTCTGCCATAAGTATTGCAAAAAAGATGCAAATTGTCCATGTTACAAACACCACACAGGTAGACCAACACCACATATGTAGTATAGACTGGTTCCCAACATTTTGGAATTAAAATATAAATATCAAATCAATCCAAGGCTGTGAAAAAGGATTGTAAAAGTTATTTTAATACCCTGGAATATCCGACAGCATTTTGTTTATTATATTCCTCACTTGAAAAGTGGGGGTATATAGTGATGGGGGTGTCCGTCTTTCCATCCGTCCGTTACACCTGAGGGTACCCATCTCTTATCCGCTACTCCTCCAGTGAAAAGATTTTCATGAAACTTTAAAACAGTCTTTTTGACATATTAATGTAGATGTGCACCTCCTATTTCAGACTTTGATTTGATAGATTCTTGGGGTTTCCTACAGCAAAACATGGACTTGGCCATTACATTACAAGTGGATACCCATCTCTTATCCGATACTCCTCCTGAACCACTGAATAGATTTTCATGAAACTTTAACACAGTCTTTATGACATAATGTAGATGTGCTTCTCCTATTTCAGAATTTGATTTGATTGATTTTTTCGGGTTTCCCATAGCAAAACATGGACTTGGCCATTACGTTACAAGTGGATACCCATCTCTTATCCGCTACTCTTCCTGAACCACTGAATAGATTTTCTTGAAACTTTAACAGAGTCTTTATAACATAATGTAGATGTGTACCTCCTATTTTAGAATTTGATTTGATTGATTTTTGGGGTTTCCCATAGCAAAACATGGACTTGGCCATTACATTACAAATGGGTACCAATCTCTTATCCGCTATTCCTCCATAACCACTGAATAGATTTTCATGAAACTTTAACACAATCTTTGTGACATAATGTAGATGTGCATCTCCTATTTCAGAATTTGATTTGATTGATTTTTAAATTCTTGAATCAAATGAGGGTGCGGGGGTACTTATTAGTGAGCTTTGCTCACAGTTTTTCTAGTTTATGCTCAGAGTCTTGAAGGTCAGTTACAACTGAAATATTTTATTGTATTCAAATTTAGTATGACCTCTACTTTGAACTAAAAATTTAGCCATAGTGAGCTAGAGTCATCTATTCCCGACATTCATGTCTAGACTCCCAACCCCATCAGGTCTGTGTCCCTGTCTCTAAGTAACTGTCCAAGGTAGGGTAAACAGACTTTGTATGTAGGTACATCTTGGGGAGACTTACTTTAAGATGAGTTTGTTTTATTTTTTTTTTTTTTGGCCAGTCCTTGACGGGTCAACAATTATTTACTCTGCATCATATTAGTGTTGCTTGTACACTAAATGACAAAATAATCTTACCTGTCTTAAGCAGCAAGTGTTGACATACTGTAAAAATACTTTTGTTCGTGGGGTTCCAGTTTTTGTGGATTTCATAAATTTCGCAAATAAAGATCCTTTGAGGTTTTATGTATGAACTATGAAACCACAAATTTAAGAACCCACAAAACAGTGATATTATTGAAAACCACAAAAATTGTAAATGGTGTTATGACTTTTTAACACAATTGAGGGACACAGATGCTACCGATACTGGTCGAGTTCCAGTTATTGCCGTGTACCAGTTATCGCCAATTTTCACGTTCTTCGAGATCGCACATGACTTTTGTTACAGGGTTATGAACAGAAGTGACAACTTTATCCTAAAAATACATTCCTTGAAGAAATTTGATTTAATCTTTAAAAACAGTGAAATCTGAGATAAAATCCCTTGGGAGACCTTTTAAAATATATGTGGCTATGTGGGGGGTCACATGTGATAATAAGCTAAAAATAGATTTTTTACATGTGATGTCGCAAAAGAGAACTTGGGGTGTCAGCTATATTTTCTGCCAGAAATAAATGCGAACTATGCTGCTTTCTCTTCAAATAGTCAAATCAAGATAAATTGGGGCTGTTAGGGTCTTCTATTTTTTTGTTTCGTGAAAAAATAGAGCAAATTTCCATTAATAAAAATCATGCTACTCTCATTTTGAAAATTGCATCGGCTGACATTTCATTCTTTATTCCCTTTTAGTTCATCCCTTTTTGGAGTACTTCAGTGGATTAAAGTGTACATTTAACAGTTAAAAAAAAGCTGATGCATATTTTGAAAGATTGCGATAACTGGTACACGCTTCAGCAAAATCTGTCAAGAAAACCGGCACTTTTTAGCTCACCTGGCCTAAAAGGCCATGTGAGCTATTGCCATCACTATGCGTCCGTCGTCCGTCTGTCTGTCAACAATTTCAGACATCTTCTCCTCTGAAACCACTAAGCCAAATTAAACCAAACTTGGCCTGAATCATCATCAGGGTATGGCTTCTCAAACTGATGTTCAGTTTGTCCCTCTGTCGAACAACATGGCCACCATTGCTAAAAATAGAACATAGGGGTAAATTGCAGTTTTTGGCTAATAACTCAAAAACCATTACATATATAAAAAATCTGAGAAGATAAAAATGATCAGCATGATGAGATCTACCCACTGTGCAATTTTGAAGAAAATCTGAAAACCCATCTCAGAGTTATAGCCCTTTTTCCGTTAAATTTTCAAAATTTTAGCATTTTCTATTTTTTATTTCAAAAAGTGTAACAGATAGAGGTCAAGTGTAAATAGCAAAAATGTTCAGCATATCAAGATCTACCCACCCTGAAATTTTAAAGAATATCCATAAACCCTTGTAGGAGTTATTGCCCTTTTTTCACCCAATTTTTAAAATTTTCGTATTTTTCATCATTTATTTCCTAAACTATAGAAGATGAAGGTTAAGTGTAAATTGATGAAATGTTTGCCATGCCGTGGCAACTTCAAAACTGATGTTGAAAATTGTTCCTTGACCCCCATTTTCAAAATGGCCGCCGAAAAAGGTTGGGAAAATTCAACATTGTCCGATTTCAATGAAATTTGGTTTCCAAATAGATGTTGATGTTGCGACTTCAAAACTGGTGTTGAAAATTTTCCTTCACTGCCATTTTCAAAATGGCCGCCGAAAAGGGCAGGAAAATTATACATTGTCCGATTTCACTGAAATTTGGTTTCCAAATAGATATTGATGTTGCGACTTCAAAACCGGTGTTGAAAATTGTTTGTGGACTGCCATTTTCAAAATAGCGGCCAAAAAAGGTGGGAAAATTCGACATTGTCGGATTTCAGTGTCACCATTTTAATTATAAAATTTCTGTTCCAAGTCATGAATATTATGGCTGTCATGATTTGTTCTGTGTTTGAGTTGTATGCTTTTGGATTTGTCATTCTTCTGATGGATTTTCCCTACTGGTCTCTGCCTTTATTATGCTTCTAAATATGTTTCCACTTTTATTTATCAGTAGGATCATTTTGACATACTTTTAGCTTAAGCCATTTTTATTCAAGTTTACATCCAATTTCAGATCTCAGTCACTGCACATTGCATGATCATCTTAGCTTGCACATGCATAAATCAATGATGGTAGTTCAAACAGTATCCAGGCAAAATTAGGTCACATTGACCTTTATTATCCTCTGAAGTGACTTACATTCACGTTTATGTCTGACTTCAGATCTTAGTTACTGCACATGGTAGGGTAGCATCTAGGAAAACTTTGGTTAGTTTGATCTAAATTATGTCCAATTTCAGATCTCAGTCACTACCCATACAGGGATTATCAAACTGTATCCCTGACAGTAGGTCAGTATCTACAGCAAACTTTAGGTCACTTTGACCTACATTTTTAGTGATCCACATTCAAGTTTGTGACCAACTTCAGATCTCAGTCACTGCACATGCTAGGATAATCTAATCTTGTCCATGTATGCATCTTTAATGTTAAGTATTCGTCCAGACAAAACTAGATCACTGTGACCTTTATTTTCCACATGAGTGACTTACATTTAGATTTATATTTTCTATGCGTTTTATCTCGGTAACTAATGGTAATGTAGTCAAATTCTGTTTATAAACTTGAGCAAAGGGACAACAAAGAGGGTTGAAGACATCCATTGTGTTAGAGCTATTGCAGTTTGAGCAATTGAGTTCAATTTTAGAAGAAGCATTGTATCATATTAATTCATGCATCTTTAATGGTGGGTCAGCATCCCAGGCCAAACAAGGTTACAGTGACCATTTGCCATACCAAGGCAGAATTTGTAATTGTGGATTATTTATGTTTTATTTTGTAGAAAAGAGCCGCTATTGGACAGATACAGACCAGTGTCACGTAAGATTTATGTATATATGATGCAGAATTACTGTTCACATTTTAATTTATACAATCTAAAAATCTCATTCCCATCCTGGCTTACTGGCTCCATGAATATAATTGGTCTTGTGAAGAAAAACAACAATAATCTATATACAGATATATTTTCATTTAGTAAAATGCAGTTCAAATGATAGAAGTACATGTCTACTTGATTTAGTAATATTAATGATATAATTATGTAATCACAGAATTGTAAAGGTTCATAGCATTTACAAAAATATATATATTCATGTAGTCCTGTGTGTATGTTATTTGATTTAGTTTTAAAAATCGAGGTACTCGATTATATACATTGTAGCCAGGAAAGATGGGAATATTATTAAGCTGGTAAGAATATGCATTTCAGCACTAATTTTTTTTCTTGGTCCTGAACTGCTTTTCCTAATTTGCCACAGTTTTTAATTTTAACTGAGACAAGAATATTTAAGCTTCCAAAAAAGCATATATTTGCTATCTCCTCAGAAACCACAGGACCAATTTGAACCAAACTTTACAGGAATAATGTATGGAAGGTTCTTTACTTAGTTTGCCGAAATTTTTCCGACCCACCAAAAAACATGGCTGCAAGCCTTGAACTTAGGTTTAACAATGGATCCTTTGGGAAAAAGCATATATTTGCCATCTCCTCTGAAGAGACTGAAGCAAATTGAACCAAACTTTACAGGAATGATATATGTAAGGTCCTGCCAAAAATTTTCTGATCCCATAAAAAACATGGCCGTCAGCCCAAACATAGTTTAACATTAGACCCTATTGGGAAAAGCATATATTTGCTATCTCCTCTGAACCTGCAGAAGCAAATTGAACGGAACTTTACAGGAATGATATATAGAAAGTCCTTCAGATAGATTGCCAAAAATTTTTTTATCTGCTAAAAACATGGCCGCCAGCGCAGAACATAGTTAAATCTGGGACCCTATGGGAAAGCATTTATAATCTATTGTTTCTGAAGCTACTTAAGCAAGTTGAACCAAAGTTTACAGGAATGATGTATGGAAGTCCCTTTATGTAGCTTGCCGAAATTTTTGCGATCTGCTAAAAAACATGGCTGCCAGCTCAGAACATAGTTTGACATGGGACCGTTTGGGAAAAGCATATATTTGCTATTTCCTCTGAACCTAAGGAGGCAAATTGAACCAAACTTTACAGGAATGATGTATGGAAGCTCCTTCACATAGATTGCCGAAAATTTTCTGATCCAATAAAACATATAGCTACCAGCACAAAACATAGTTTAACATTGGACCCTATGGGAAAATCATCTTCTCCTCTGATACCACTGAACCCAATTCAACCAAACTTTACTGGAATGATGTACCCTCAGTTCATTTTTGTTTTGATTAAAAACATGGAATCCAGTGCAAAACATAGTATAACATTGGACCCTATGGGAAAATCATCTTCTCCTCGGATACAACTGAACCCAATTCAACCAAATTTTACAGGAATGATGTACCCTCAGTTCATTTTTGTTTTGATTAAAAACATGGAATCCAGTGCAAAACATAGTATAACATTGGACCCTATGGGAAAATCATCTTCTCCTCTGATACCATTGAACCCAATTCAACCAAACTTTACAGGAATGATGTACCCTCAGTTCATTTTTGTTTTGATTAAAAACATGGAATCCAGTGCAAAACATAGTTTAACATTGGAGCCCGGTATGAGATTACCATTCTTTTCATCATCTTCTCTGAAACTAATCATGCAAATATAACTGAATGTATAGAGGGTACTTTGCAAAAATTATTCTTTTCAATAGGATCAGACAAAAAACATGGGTGCTAATGGAGAACATAGCTAAACATTTGACCCCATTGGTAAAAAACATCTGTTTTTGTCATGCATGGCAGAGAAGTATTTTGTCAGGTGAGCGATACAGGCTCTGTCTCTGAGCCTCTAGTTTTAGGGGGCTATATCCAGATTTCTACACTGCGTAAGGACCTGATACAGACCGTGTGTCTTGTTTCAGCCCAAGCCAAAAGCAAGGACTGAAACAAGGTACAGGATTGTATTAAGGTCCCTGTGTAGTTTGTGATTCTGTTCTTAAGGCACCAGTCGTCGCCATATTTGCATTTACATTTGCTGAATCCTCTTGATGTAAATTTTTTGAAGATTCCTACATATTTTATCAAAACATTGTTTAGTTCATTTTTTGTCAATGTCTAATGTACCATTGTTTAGTATGATATTGTAGCATGCTGTCATTTTCTGATGTCCATATTTGTTTAGTCTTAACATTGTTTTTTATGTCAGTTTAGTAAAGGTTACTAGGACAGATTAAGCAAGCCTTTTTGCCAGTACTAACATTATTTAGATGTAAACAATGACCAGACTAGGGTCATAACAATGTTAATTACTTGGTCTATATTTGGTGCAATTAATGATGTGCAGTAGAACTTCAATGGCGCGAACACTCAAGGGACCAATGAAAACAGTTTGAGTTAAGAGGTGTTCCAGCTATCGAGGTCAAGCTATGTTTAATAATGGACAAAGGGACAAAATAAGGTGTTCAAGACATCCATCGTTTCGAGCTTCTGGAGCTTGAGCCATCAAATTCAACTGTATTAGAGAAAAAGACAGGGTTTAATATTCATTAAGGCCATGATAAAAAAAATCCAAGATTAATCTTATCCCTGCTTTATTTGTATGTGGCCTATATGCCTCTAAAATGAAATTCATATTTTGATGTATCATGCCTACTTGCTTAAATTGTGTCTAATCTACTAATTTTATTGCTTGTCTAGGGCTTCATTTTCTCATTCTGAGGGGGGGCTATTGGAGAACCCATGGCATCAGTGTCCATGAAGCAAAATATTTTATTCTTGATTTGAGGAAACCTAAATATTATGACACATTATTTGAATACCTCACCTTATTACAGAATAATTAAAAGAATGGTGGTAGAATACAGAATGAACAAAAGACATATTAATTACAAAAATGAGGAAAGCAAAGACATGAGTACCAAAAAAATAACATTCAAAGCTGAATCACCAACAGTGTGAATCCCCATAAAACTCAGAGTGACATCATATACACAAGAAGTGTAAACTTGTCCTGCTCTGTGTACCTATCCAGTAAAATTATTAAACTTTTATATAAGTTTATTAAGATTCAAGGGAGATAACCAATAAATGGATCGAAATAACAGAGATGTAAATAATAAATATTCATAAAATATATTGACATATTGATTAGGTATAAAACAAACAGTATATAGACAAATGTTGACATGTATTCCGTACATAAAAATAAGTGTCACATGCTTAAACATAATAATAGATTTATGAGTCATAAAAATTATTGATCTAAATCTTTTTTTTTTTCTTTTAATTTATTTTCTCCTTGAAATAAAGATTACAAAAAATACAAAGGTTTTATCATGTTTTCTTGTTAATTTCTTTGATTTAGTGAATTTTGGAATGTTCATGCTGATATGTTTAAAGCTAGTATTTTACAAGGATACATCCAAACCTACAAGGTGTGGTATTAAATTATCTAGGAGAACTTATTTCGGTGTTAAAGCAAAATGATACACTGATAACTGTATATTAAAAAAAACAAAATCCAATGTATCATTTTATTTTTATATTTTTGATAGGTTCTGTATGAATATAGATATGAAATGTTGGTTTCACAAATGAGAACAGACGTTTTCAGCTAGATTCATGTCTTCCCATTTTTGACATTACCAATTTTGACTTAACCTTGGATTTACCCTTTGACAGTTTGACAGGTGCTGTATACAGAGCAGGACAAGATTACTCTTCCGGAGCACCTGATGTCACTCTGTTTTTGAGAGTTCACACTGTTATTGCTTTAGTTTTTATTGTTGTATTTGTAGTGGTTGGGTTTTGTGGTTGTGTAGCGTCTTTGGTCTTCCGTCTTCTGGTGTTCTTACTTTTGCTTGTTTCTAGACTTTGATTTATGTAATCTTGTGCTTTGTTCCTTCGGTATTCTACTGCCGTTTTTCTGTTGTGTTAATATAGTATAAGGCATGTTTAAGGGTACAGGGTAATAACTTTTATTGTTTCACAAGCCTTTTATCTCCCACTTGAAAATATCTAGAGGTTTATTACCATAATTGAAAAGTTCAGATTCTCAATACTTGAACCTGTTCATTGTGAATAATATTTTATATTATTATATAGATAGCGGTGAATCATGGAGTTTTCTCAGTTAAATAAATCTCATATTATCACCGGTGAAAATAAAGGTCTTCTATTCACCAGATGAGGTGACGTCACAATATCTCGTCAGTGTCGTTGTCAATTAAACAACTGGCGTATTCAAATTATTATAATTATTTTTATCACTTTTATCATTATTATTGTTATTGTACATTTGTTTATTTGTTTATCTACCTATTGTCGTCTACTTCAAGTTGTATATATAAGTATGATTTGACCTCTTGTACACTAAATGGTGTAAAGTATTTGTTGTTGTTGTTGTTGGAAAGCGACATTAAATTTTGGCTAGAGTTATGTCCCTTTGACCACTTATATTTTATTGTGCTGCCAGCTATTATCAGCTGATATGACCAGGAAAGCAAATTAAAACTAAGATAATCAGGTGGTGTCCTTCACAACTGTATAAAATAGATATCAAGCCATCTACACTTCCCTGTCTACTAATACTCCCACACTTTCGAAGAAAGTTCGGGGATAATGTAATACCCTCCGTCTGACCGTCCGTCCATCCGTCACACTTTTCTTGTGACTCAAACTCCTCCTACATTTTTGGATTTAGGGATTTAATTTTGTTGTAGAATTGTTGCATATAGTCTGTAGATGCGCAATAAGCTTTCGGATTTTTGATTTTGGTCTTGGTGCAAACAAGAGGCCCCATGATGTCAATTTTAACAAAGACCCAAAGATGTGGATTAGACACATGTGGCATGTGACGCAAACTCCTCTAACATTTTTTAATTAAGGGATCAAATCTTTATGCAGAATTGTTGCATATAGTCTATATATTTGCAATAAGCTTTTGGAATTTTGGTTCCGGTTCCAACTTTGGTAAATTTCCTGAAAATGTCAAAGACACATATTTTTTTTT
>MJUU01009840.1:55583-68655 GCA_002080025.1 Modiolus philippinarum
TTTCCTGAAAGTCTCAAAGACCACTTATTTTTTGGAATTCTTCTTAGCAACCATATATCATAGAATTCTTTTAGTAACAATAATGACTTTCAATAGATAGATTTAAAAAATAATGAAAAAAATTATTCCCAGGGTGTATAACAACTGTTTTCTGTGTCAAACAGGGAGTGCGGGGATAGCTGTCGTTTCCGACAACATCTAGTTTTATTTATATTTTGAGACTTTGTAGCCATCTAGGACTCTTGTTTTGTACTTTTTCTGTATGATATGTATCTGGAAAGGAAGATTATAAAATGTTAAATCATTAAATTTTTGTTTTCAGTCGTTTCCAGTTAAATTACAACAGACTTGAACAAGAATACAAAGTAGCTGCCATGGGGATGATCAAAAGACATCATAAAAAGGGGGTAAGATATAGCTAAAATTGTTGTTTTTGGAGTGAGACATTACTACAGATTAAAAATTTTTCAGTAGTTGATTTTTCTGGAAATCATGTGTGTGATTAGTCAGAATTTGATTGCATCAAAAATGTCAAGCAAGTTTGAGTAATCCCCCTTAGAACACTTCTTTGTAGACCTGTGAAATTATAATAAAGTGGCATATGCATATACAGTTAAACCTGTCTATAGTGACCTTTCAAGGGACAAAGATAAAAAGGTCACTATAGACAGGTGGTCTTTATATACAGGTCCAAGCCATCCTCAGGATTGATGCATTAACTCCCTTAATGAATTGTTTTAAAGTCATTAGCAATAGCAAGTGCTAGCTCCTTGAGCATTGGACCTTTATACTTTTAAATTCGTCGCTTCGTAGCATCTTTAAACTATTCCACACAAAGATTGTTTTTGTCTTCATTCCCGGTGATGCGTCTCGTGGGTTTTTTGCGATTCAGGGGCATTTTTTTCAAAGTCATATAACACCTCTGACAGCCTTTCTTTTACGTAAATTCTGTATCTGGGTTTTCCAACCCCAAAATTTCTGTCAATTTCCAATGTCTTAAAGTTTTATCGCTTCCACTTTGAATTTAAAACGCAATCTTTTGAGTTTGATTTTTCTTGGCAATTATGTAAACATTAATCACTCAGGAATGAAAACTATTTTTATCTGATTGATTCTCATTGGCCAATTCCGAAATCTCGTTCACCTACCATGAAATCTTGATGTTAACGATATCAGCTGATTGAAATCTCGCTAGGAAACGTATCTGACGAGAACGAAAAAAATGTCAACATCTGGTTTTTGTGGAGCATCGAAGGTCGCTATGTACAGGATTTCAGAGTCGTGCGGACGGTTTTGTACAGTCATCAGTCGCGTTAGACAGGTTGTCGTTATAGAGAGGTAATCAAAGAAGGAATTTTCTCGGGATGGATGAAAAAGGTCGTTATGAGCAGTTTGTCGTTATAGACAGGGAGTCGCTAGTACAGGTTCGACTGTATGCACTTGTTATCTAAACTTGTTACCTATTGTATGGCTGACCACAGTCTTTGAGATATTTATAGCCCTGAAGGGAATGAAAATATTTTCCTTTAAAAGTTTACCTATTTTAGCCCTAATTTTCAAATTTTGCACATCTAAAATTCTTTTATTTTTAATTCACCAATCTTATGAGACTGAACTCATCAAATGGCTTAATCCTTTAATATTAGCTTATATCAGTGATGGCTTCACTTTTTCTAGTAGTAAACTTCCCTTTCCTTTTCTTACATCAACATTCAAATATCATCAGCATGTATGGAGTTTACATCTTCCAGCTCATTTGCTTCTCATGGGTCTGTGGTCATAACAATGACTTATTTGGTAGATTCCTGTTGCTTACAAATAGGCTACTTAATCTAATGTATGTTAACCTTAGCTTGAAGTTTGATTTTCCCAACTAAATATTTTCTGTCTTGTACATCAAGATTTTTTTTTTCAATTTTAAATGGTCATTATATTAATGAATTTGAGGTACTTAAATTATTGGGCGGTATTGTTAGGTTATTTGACGGAACCAAATTTTAATAGTCATTGTCCTCGTTTAATGCCTAATTTTTAATGTTGAAAAATTCAGAAAGGATTTGAAATTTTGTCCCTTGTGGCAACATTTCATCTGTTTTGTAAAGTTGAAGTTCTGTAGTAAGCAAGCTTACAGATATACAAGATAGTTGACAAAATTAACATTTGGTTATAGCTCAAGATAATCCATGTGTAAAGATACATATCTTAAACATCTAACTTACAGTAAAAAATTCATTAACACAATATTGTAATAAATATGGTCCCAGTTGTTTATTAAAATTACTACTTTTAGTGAGAATCAATCATTGTAATTATTTGAATGTCTCCTGGCGACATATTTAATTACTGAGGCACTCTTCAAGTGTAAAATTAATGGTGTCTAGATGATATCTTTGTCATCCCTGTGGAGCAGGACTTTAATGGTCTGTTTAATTGTTCTTGTTCTTCCCTTATGGGGTGATCAATACTATTTTGGGGCATTTTTTAGTCATTTTTGTGAACTAATGGGTTAAAATTTAAAACTTTTTAATGTTCCTGTATTTCTGTAGAAATAAGAATAAGGTCTTTTTCTTTCCTTATTTTTCTCGTTTTGTTATGAAATGTGTCAGCCTGAATAAGGATTTTTTATCAACAGTCGTGTATGTGTTGGGGGATGGGGGCTGAACCAGACCAGAGTATGGTTTTTTTTTCAATAATTTTGTGTGTGTTATTTTTTTTTTGTTTTTATTTATATATATATAATTCTCTTGTAAGATTTAAATTGTTATTATGATAAGCTTAACTATTTATTTCGTGAAATTATAAATATGTATGATTTTGTCGTTAAAATTCTTGATATTTCAAACGGGAAAGGTTCTTATCGGTAAATAATTAAAGATTTCCTGTGCATTTCATATTAGAATAGATCTTTAAAAAATTTTATAGAATTTATCTATTCTTACTATCATTTATTATAGATATATTTCATTTTATTGTTATCCAATTATCATAACATTTTATGATTAAAATAAGGTGAATATTTTCTTCCTGTACAATGTATTTCAAAAAAATTAAAATTTGATGTATTCCTATTTGTCACAATTTAAACCAATGTACAAAATTTTACATAATGACATAAAAAAATTGATTTTAATTATAATGAAGGAAATTTTTACAGGTATATTTACACATTATAGATATGTTATAAACATTGTAGTGTTATAAGAAATGGACTTTTATTTATTAAAATTGATTGATTAGAGACAGTATAATCTATCTATTGATATTTATTGATGTGCCCGGTTTGAAGTGGTACATTTAGCTGTTTAAAGTCTATAATAAAATGATTGGAAAAAATTACACAAAGTAAAAACAGCATGAGTACCATGTAATGTTTATTTACATTACATAAATAGTCAAAGTCAAACAGAGATGTTTGTTTAGTTTAATGGCTGGAGTTTTTATTGTACTTTTGGAAAGGACTTCAAGGGGAATAATTAGAATAACTAACTGGCAAACTTTGTCCCAAAAAAATGTAAAATTTTTAAGATTGATGGACTAAGTAAGGAATAATCAACCGAAGGTAATTTTAATTTTTTTTTTTTGGTCATTAAAATGACAAAATGTGCAAAAATCAAGATTTTCAGTTAATTTGTCCAAATACAAGTTAATTGGGATAATTGGTACAACCATTAGCCTGTATTTTTTTCTACATTACATTTAAGGGAAAAACAATTTTTAGAAATGCTAGTGTCATTTTTACCAAAAACTTAGAAAGAGAGCTAAGCTCATAGAAAAAATTCATTTTGTACCATTTCATTTTATAAATCAAACTAAAAATAACAGTTTTTTTTTCACCCAAGATTTGAACAGAACAATTTATGAACCTAATCCTTTACTAACTGATCTGTATAATTGTATTATCAAAAATTACATGTAGATGAATTATATAGATAAAAGAAATGTGACATATTTATTGGTAATTTTGATTGATGAATTTAATTTTTCATAAGTTAATGAAATATACCTGTTTTTCCAAACAAGTGAGTTTAGTGATGACAATGACTAATGTCTAGAGTAATTAACTAATATCCCCCTTGGGAGCCCCTGATCTGACTAACTAATCAGAGATCAATAAAATCTCTTTATCTATGTTGGCGGACTTTTTAAATAAGATATAGATCAGTTGTATGTTTGTTTACATGGTGTGTGAATCATTTTAGTTGAAATTCTCCTTCAGAAAATAAAGCGATGTTGGAATATTATTTTGTAATGTGTAAAGTTTTCTAGGGAAATATTCCTTGTACAAATATGCCTAGCTCTATAAGATCAACTTTGAAAAAACTTCATAAGAGTTTCAGAGGGGTGAGTTCTTAGACAAAACATTAATGAACATATTCTATATATTTCACAGCATTACAAGTCAGTTGCAAATTGCAAAAGTACAGCTTATTTTTCATAAAAAGGCACAGTTTGCCAATTTTTTGGGGGGTGTTTTATTTGAAATTTTTGGTAAAGGAGTTACAGTTACCTTTATTATAAAATGACAAAATAGTTGTTTTAGTCAGAAAAAATGTACTACATTATGTACATGTACTTCACTAGTAGAACAATTTAACTTCTGCATTAGAAGGCTTTGATTAACAAATTAAGCAATGTCTTAAATTTAGTAAAAAATATTGCAAAATTTATGGCCAAAAAAAAAAATACCAAAGTTGACTTCAAATAATTGGGTCTGAAAGTCTTTGGTTTTATTTACTTTAATTTCATCAGAACATATTGAAAAAAAACACTAAAGAAATATTTCTTCAATTCTAATTATTTTGTGATTGATTTAAAGGTTGAATAAGATCCATGTCATTTATCCCTTTTTTCCTAAATACCAAACCTAGCTTCTCATCAAATAGCCATTGTAAATTGTACATACATCTTCACTGATTAAGAAGGAAGTTCAAACTACATGTACATTTTTAGTCATTTGTAAGATACTAGAAAGCGCTTGTATAACAGTCTTTGTCAAAATTTTTTTCAGCTGAGTACTAGTCTGAAAAGCACTATTCCAAGTCTACACATTTTATGGTTATTTCACTAATTTGAATCAACTTTTACCAGTCTCGGGCATTGACCTAGTGGCTAACCATACAGACTGGTATAAATTGCCTAAAACTTTTTATTCTGAAATTCATTCTATTTATAAGATGATATTTAATAGGATGTGGTTGCTGAAATAACTGCACTTTCTTTGTTTATATATAATATTAGTAATTTGTTTTGCGAGTATGGAATTCTCAGCTTGTATTGCATCGAGTGTGAAGCACGAGATGCAATACTAGCTGAGAAATCCATACAAGCAAAACAAATTACTAATAGTATTTTTATCGCTAATTTTGTTATTAATATATACCAGATATATGTTTCTTTTTGTATTGAAATATTTTTTTAGGTTAAACATGTAATTTTTAGTTAAATGTAACACTTTATTGATAGGATAATTTTTTTTCATGAAACATCATATTAATACGCTGTTGCTAACGTTCCATAGAGATTGACGATAATATGTTCATATCAGCGCAGTGCAGTGATAATAGAATTATCGTCGCTCCGGAACAATTGAAAATCAAGCAAATTAGCGATAAAGTGGTATAATGTTTTATACAGATTTTGTTGTCTCGCCTGCGACGAAAGTCGCTGAAAGCGAGACATAGGTATAGCAATCCGACGGCGGCGGCGTAAACTTTTTTCTAAAACCTTCATAACTTTTCAAGGGTAATACATACAAACATCATCTTTGGTCCACAGCACCACCAAGTGATGACCTTTCCAGCAGCATATATTTTGGATGACCTTGACCTTGTTTTCATGGTTCAATAAGCACATAAACATTGCGACATAGTTTCACATTCAAGTCCTTTTCTCAGGTACTATAATACCTAGACTTGTCATATTTGGTCTATAGTGAGATCTATATGGGTACACGGCAGTCTGACACCTGTCGTGTTGCCTTGACCTCAATTGCATGGTTCAGTGAACTTAGAAAATCTGCGACATAGTTTCACATTCAAGTCCTTTTCTCAGTAACTGTTACACCTAGACCCGTCATATTTTGTTTGTAGGGAGATCTATATGGGTACACACCAGTCTGACACCTGTCATGTTTCTTTGACCTCAATTTCATGGTTCAGTGACTTTGTTAAATTTTTACATTCAAGTCTATTTCTCAGCAACTGTAGCCTCTAGACTCACAATATTTGTCCTATTGCAAGATTTATTTGGGTATATGCCAGTCTGACATTGTCATGTGACCTTGACCTCAATTTCACGGTTTAGTGGTCAAGTTACGTTTTTCTGCTGAAGTCAATTTCTCAATAACTAGAAGTGGTAGGCTGATAATATTTGGTATGTAGGTTGATCTTGGGTAGTACATGTCAGTCTGGCAGGTGACTTTTGTCCTTGACCTCAATTTCACGGTCTAGTGGCCANAACAGAACAATTTATGAACCTAATCCTTTACTAACTGATCTGTATAATTGTATTATCAAAAATTACATGTAGATGAATTATATAGATAAAAGAAATGTGACATATTTATTGGTAATTTTGATTGATGAATTTAATTTTTCATAAGTTAATGAAATATACCTGTTTTTCCAAACAAGTGAGTTTAGTGATGACAATGACTAATGTCTAGAGTAATTAACTAATATCCCCCTTGGGAGCCCCTGATCTGACTAACTAATCAGAGATCAATAAAATCTCTTTATCTATGTTGGCGGACTTTTTAAATAAGATATAGATCAGTTGTATGTTTGTTTACATGGTGTGTGAATCAATTTAGTTAAAATTCTCCTCCAGAAAATAAAGCTATGTTGGAATATTATTTTGTGATGTGTAAAGTATTCTAGAGAAATTCATTCCATAAAATAATGACAAGCTCTGTAAGGTCAACTTTGAAAAAACTTCGCAAGAGTTTCAGAGGGGTGAGTTTTAGACAAAACATTAATGAACATATATATATTTCACAAGAATTACCAGTCATTTGCACAGACATGATTATTTTCCTATTTAAATAGGAATTCATATTTTTTTGATACAGAAAATTAATTCAAAAGTTGTTCAACTTTGTAAAACCAGCAGGAAAATGATGTTTTCATAGGGCTAACCCCCCTTTTTCCTATTTTTTAGGATCTATTTCCTATTTTTTCATATTTGTACAAAATCATGTCTGTAATAAATTGCAAACTGCTAAAGTATAGCTCATTCCATTGCAAATGATGATTAGAAATTTTTGATAAAGTTACTTTTCTTTATTATAAAAAAACAAAATATTTGTTTTAGTTAGAAAATAGTACTACTCCACTAGTAGAGCAATTTACATCTGGGTTAGGGTTGTTTTGAATTTCAAATTAAAGATTCTACATGTATTACATTTAACAAAAATATTGTAAAATCGGTAATTATTGCAAAAAAAAAAAACAATTGATTTAAAATAATTGGGTCTGAAAGTCTTCGGGTTTACTTTTATTTTATCAGTGCACATTTGAAAAACACCAAGGCCATACCACAATAATTCTTAGATTCTCATCCATTTCTTCTCGAAATTTGGGGCAAAACAGCCATATTTTGACATATATTTTTTATCAAATTTTGTGAAAATGCTTAAGAGAAATTAACCCAAATATGACCAAAAATTTTGGGATGAGATTCTAGGATATGTTTTATTATGACCTACAGAAATTTTTCTTAGATTCTAATTATTTCAGTGTATTTTGTGATTGATTTAAAAATCAAATAAGATCTGTCTATATATACAAGTATCTTTATTCTCATTAGACCAAATACAATGGTACTTTTATACCCCCGCTCCGAAGGAGGGTGGGTATACTGTTTTACCTCTGTCTGTCCATCTGTCCGTCTGTCGGTCACACATATTTTTGTCGCATTTTTCTCAGCTACTACACATGACAGCCACTTGATATTTGGTATGGTGCATCAGTATGGGGTCCTATACTGCCCCTCCCCTTTTTGGTCAAATCGGATCACCACTTCCTGTTTACCGACTTTGTGCCTTTTTTACTTTTATTTTCATTTTTCCTGATAATACCTTTATATTACACCAAACAGCCATATAGATTGTAAATTGTACATACATGTTTACTGATAAAAGAAGAAGTTCCAACTACATTTACATTTTTGGTCATTTGTAACACTTGTATAACAGTCTTCGTCACAAACTTTTTTCAGCTACTACTAGTACTAGTTTGAAAAGCACTGTTCCAAGTTTACACATTTTATGGTATTTTCACTAGTTTGAGTCTCTGGCATTGAACTAGTGGCTAACTGCGCAGAATGGTATAAAATGCCTAAAATTTCTTAATCTGAAATCCATTCTATTTATCAGATGATATTTAATAGATTGTAGTTGCTGAAATAACTGCAACCTTTGTATTGTGGCATATTATTGTATATAAATTTTGTTTTCAAGTCAAAAAATGGCTATGACAATAAAATGAATCATTTGAAAGCTTCAGCTTCTAGAATTATTTAAAATTTAAATCATTCAGAAGTGAAAAGTTTTCATGACCTAAGGCCTTAAGGGTCATTCACAAGGTTGGAAAAAATATTGCAACATAATTTAGTGTATATGCTCGTTCACTTTTGTTTATTTGTAAAATTCTACAAAAAGATGGAGAATGTTTGTACAGTGTCTGTATAGCTCATTATATTTCTGTCACGATTTTGCAATATTGCACCAAGCTTTAACGAGAAGTGCAGATTCTCTTTAATCTGATAATGTCTTCAGTATAAGGTGTATAGCATAGATGTAAATCTGGAAAAAAAGAAAAATATTTGGATTTTTATTTTTTGATCCGACAATGTTGATATAATCAAATAAAAATACTATCCACAATTTTATGCATTTTCATTTCAGCATGCTATCATACCCCCACCACTCAACGAGTAATGGGTAATTAGTTGTTCCCATATTTTTAGTCACTAAATTCTCCACTGTTCTTGAAGGGATTCATTTCAAATTAAGTATGCTGCTTTTTTGCAATAATCTGCACTATTATCAATTTTTGTTGCTCTATCATATCAACTTCCTGTTTGACGGGACTTTGAAGATTTGGTACTAGTAAGACTCCTCATGGGGGTCCTAGGATTCAAATAATCATTAAATTTTTGCCTTGGTAATCAAATAATCATTAAATTTTTTCCTTGGTAATCAATAAATTTTTGGCTTAGTAATAAAAAAATATATAAAAATGCAAGCTAATAATCAAATAATCATTAAATAAATGCCCTCGTAATCAAATAATCATTAAAAAAATACCCGATAATCAGGTAATCAAGAAACCCATGACGGGCCTCACTAGTGGGGGTATGCTTGGCAGGACAAAGTATGCAACTTCACGTCCTTTTACTGGATACATGCTCTTTTTGTCCTTTTTGTCTCGCCCGCGACAAAAGGCGCGAAAAGTGAGACATATGCGTACAAAGTATGGCGGCAGCGGCATAAACTTTCATGTTAAGTTTTTGTGATTAGGTCATTTTCTCAGTAACTATGAATGGTAGGTCAATGATATTTGGTATATAGGTTGGTCTTGAGTAGTACATGACAGTCTGCTATATGGTTTTTAGTCTGTGACCTCAATTTCACGGTCCAATGAACATGTTAAGTTTTTGTGCTTAGTTTAGTTTCTCAGTAACTAGAAGTGGTAGGTCAATGATATTGGTCTTAGATAGTACATGACAGTCTGTCATATGGCTTTTGTCCTTGACCTCAATTTCACGGTCTAGTGAGCATATTAAGTTTTTGTGATTACGTCATTTTCTCAGTAACTATAAGTGGTAGGTCAATGATATTTGGTATATAGTATCTATCAGTGGTCACTGGTCACTGATATTTTTTTTTGGTGATTCATGACAGTCTGCTCTACTTACCCCAATTTCACAGTCTAGCAAATATGTTTAGTTTTCTGATTTAGTCAGTTTGAGAATTCACATCAATTTTTCGACCATGAAGGGACGGGCGAGACATCAATTTGGGTCCATACTTGTTTTAAATTTCAAGTTTTTGCATTTTTTTTTCCTTTCTGAGATA
Source organism: Modiolus philippinarum (assembly GCA_002080025.1). NCBI lineage: Eukaryota > Metazoa > Mollusca > Bivalvia > Mytilida > Modiolidae > Modiolus > Modiolus philippinarum. The sequence goes on from MJUU01009840.1 coordinate 65,662, forward strand.
CCATATTAGATTTAAAGATTTTTTAAAGCTAAAATATATTAGCCTAATTAAAAACACAATTTTCTCACCTTTCACATATATTCAGTTTGTTGTGATTAAAGAGATCCATTCTGACATAAATAATCTATTACAAGAAGGAGAAATGTCTACCAAAGTAATTTGTACAGTCTTTTAAAATTGATGAAAGTCATTTATAATGCAAATCTTCATATGTTATTCATAGTCTAGCAGAGAATCAAAGTCCAATTCTCTGCTTAATCAGGAGCATGATCCTTATTTTCAATTACCTACAAAATTGTCCATATTCATAATTAAAGAAGTTGGAAAGACTTATAATGAGGTCAATGAAGGATGAAATAGGATAATTTTGTGGGTAAACTGATCCGACTGAAGTCCTAGGTGTGTGTCCTTTACCGATTGTACGGTAGATTTGTGGAAATTATGTCTTTTGTTATCATAAGAACTAAACATCTTTTTAAAGTCAACTTTGACCATAAACCTTTACAATAAATCTGTTTTTCTTAAGTACATATTTTTATATTTGCCCAACCCCTTGAAGTTATTTGTCATAAAATCTTTTAACATTTTATAAATTTGACCTGAGACTGTTACTTTGTAAAAGTTCAAAGAAAAACTATTGTTTTATTATCATGAGGATATGTGATGGGAGAAATTTATTGAAATCAATCTGTGCTAAAACGTGGGAAAGTTTGGCATTTTGTAATTATTCTCTCAATTGATAATAATTGTAATCATATATGTTCTTACTTAAACCTCTTGTTCACTAGTAGTTTGTTGAGAGAGTTTTTCTACATTATTGTTTGAGGACACCATCTAACCCCATTAGGAGACCTTATGATGTAGGACATTTTTGTAGTTTTACCCAGTATTTAAAGATTACATTAGTTTACCCCCTGTTTGAAAAAATAGGGGTATATAGTGATAGGGTGATTTGTACATCCTTCCACACATCCATGTGTCTGTTACACCCTGCTACACCTGAAGGTACCCATCTATTATTCCCTACTCCTCCTGAACCAATGGTTGGATTATCATGAAACTTCATAATTTTATTAAACAATGTAGATGTGCAACTTTCCACAGTCCAACTTCAATGGTTTGAAAATGCAAGGGACCTATGAAAACAGTTGGAGGGGTATTTGAGATATCCAGTTTCCATCCTTCCATGGTTTTCAATTTGTGTAAAATTGACTTTCATATCTCTGCATAAACCTTTCATCTTTGAATCTGTAAAACATGCCAAAGGGGGGATAATCCATTAATTTTTGTCTCATCAATGACAACAGGAGCGGAAAGCAAGACATAGTTGTACAAAGTATGATGACAGCGGCGTTTGAGTTAAGTTTTTGTGATTAGGTCATTTTTCAGTGACTGTAAGTGGAAGGTCAATGATATTTGGTATGTAGGTTGGTCTTGGATAGAACATCCCAGTCTGCTATATGGTTTTTGTCTGTGACCTTAATTTCACGGTCCAGTGAACATGATAAGTTTTAGTGATTTGTTTATTTTCTCTGAAACTATTAATGGTAGGTCAATGATATGTGGTGTATAGGTTGGTTTTGGATAGTATATGACAGTCTGTCGTATTGTTTTTGTTTTTGAACTTAATTTCATGGTCTAGTGATCATGTTAAGTTTTTTTTTTATTAGTTCAGTTTCTTAGTAACTATTCATGGTAAGTCAATAATATTTGCTATGTGGGTTACATGATGGTCTGCTATATGGTTATTTGTGTATTTTATGGTCCAGTGAGCATGTCAAGTTTTTGTGATTAGTTTATTTTCTCTGTAACTATTAGTGGTAGGTCAATGATATGTGGTATATAGATTGGTCTTGGGTAGTCTGTTATATTGTTTTATTTCATTGTCAAATGATCATATTAAGTATTTATGATTAGTTCAGTTTATCAGTAACTTTTCATGGTACGTCAATGATATTTAGTACGTGGGTTGGTCTTGAGGAGTACATGATGGGCTGTTATATGTTTTTTGTGTGTGGCCTCAATATCATGGTCCAGTGAGCATGTTAAGTTTCCTAGTATCTATTAGTGGTAGGATAATGATATTTTGTATATGGGTTTGTCTTGTGTAATACTGGACAGTCTGCCAAATGACATATGTCTGTGACCTCAATTTCATGGTCCAATGATCATGCATGTTACGTAATCTATTGATGTTAGGTTAATAATATTNATTATTATACCTTAGTTATCTTTATCTATAGCAAATGATCATACAATATTTCTACTATTTTTCCATTTTCAAAGATTTGACTATTTTCCCTCATTAGCATAAACTATTTTCCCTCATTAACATATCTTTTTAACTATTTTCCATCATTAGCATAAACTATTTTCCCTCATTTACATATCTTTTGTCTGGTGTTTCTTTCGGTTTAATAAAGCACTTACTGACTGGATATTCGCGGAATAGTAAGTTTATTGTCCCCTCGGATACAACTATTGCCCTCCTCGGGGACAATAAACTTACTATTCCACTCATACCCAGTCAATAAGTATAAACTATTAGTGGAAGGCCAGTTATATTTGGCATTTAGGTTAGTTTTGCATAGTTCATGACAGTCATGACAGTTTGCTACTTTGCTTTTGTCAGTTACAGTCTAGCCAACATATTAATTTTTTTCTGATTTACTTCAGTTTGTGTTTTCACATCAATTTAGCAGGCAAGCAGGGACAGGCGAGACATCAATTAAGGTCCACACTTGTTTAAAAAATACTTTTGAAAAGTTATTTTTCATATTCTACAATTTTCCCTTGGTATACATATTATTATCCATATCAAGATGTCCCAATTTAAGGTTAGACACAATTTAACACCTACTTGGAATCAAATAAGTACATATATCATTAGTACTACTAAATATGGAGGTAATCAAATTGACATAGGACTTATGTAAGTAAGGAAAATGTCTATCTTATATCTTAAGTTTACTCTGTAATCAATATCCTAGATAT
>MJUU01009840.1:68877-79356 GCA_002080025.1 Modiolus philippinarum
TATTCATTGTAAATTGTGGGAAAATTTTGATCCTAATAATAAAATTTTATTGCGTTAAAAAGTTAAAAGAGGCCATAGCTACCTTTCTTCAATGGTAATGGATGTTTTATTATGTTTAATGATAAATGTAAAGGTATTTGATGACACTTGAGAGATATTCTCAGGAAAATTGAAGAGCCATTTTCCAAGGTATTCTGAGGTTAAACTTTGGCTGTTACTTCAATTTGAGAAATGTCATGGATATTAAAAAGCAATGAAAAATCTAAGGTCCTGACCTTATTTAAATACAAATACCGGTATATCAAGAGTTGTAAAATTATAACTGGTCCTCTGAAAATTACTTGACTATGTAAGAAGTAACAAGCTTTTGAGCTATTTCTTGTGGCATAATTCAATATACTGGTAGGTGGCTCTCATGTGTCAAATTTCGATTAATATCAAGATTGTTTTATTTTATTTTATTTTATCATCCCCTTGCCCAACAGAGTTGGGGAGGGGGTATAGCATCTCGCCCATCCGTCCGTCCGAGTGTCCGTCCATTCGTCCCACCTCAGGTTAAAGTTTGTGCTAAGGTTCATATCTGAGAAACTACATGTGGCATATCAATCATCTTTGGTCAGTGGATGTGTCTTGGAGAGTGGTGCTGCTTCAGATGTTAATTGGGTTATTCTGACCTGCATTTTATGCTTCAATGACTCCGGTTAAAGTTTGTGTTGAGGTTCATATCTGAGAAACTACATGTGGCACATCAATCATCTTTGGTCAGTGGATGAGTCTTGGAAAGTGATGCTGCTTCAGGACAGATGATAATTAGGTCACTTTTCCTACATTTTATGCTTCAGTGACCTCGGTTAAAGTTTGCGTTGAGGTTTATATCAGAGGAACTACATGTGGCACATCAATCATCTTTGGTCAGTGGATGCATCTTGGAGAGTGATGCTGCTTCAGATGATAATTGGGTCACTCTGACCTACATTTTATGCTTCGATGACTCCAGTTAAAGTTTGCGTATAGGTTCATATCTGAGATACTACATGTGGCACATCAATCATCTTTGGTCAGTGGATGNTCTTGGAGAGTGATGCTGCTTCAGATGATAATTGGGTCACTCTGACCTACATTTTATGCTTCAATGACTCCAGTTAAAGTTTGCGTTTAGGTTCAAATCTGAGATACTACATGTGGCACATTAATCATCTTTGGTCAGTGGATGTGTCTTGGAGAGTGATGCTGCTTTAGATGATAATTGGGTCACTCTGACATACATTTTTTGCTTCAATGACTCTTGTTAAAGTTTGCATCAAGGTTCATATCTAAGGAACAACATGTGTCATATTAATCATCTTTGGTTAGTGGGTGAGTCTTGGAGAGTGAGGCAGCTTCATATGATAATCGGTTCACTTTGACCTACATTTTACACTTGACTGACTTGGGTTAAAGTTTTCATTAATGTTTATATCTGAGATACTACATGTTACACATCAATGAACTCAATGTTCAGTGGATGTACCTAAGACATTCATACATATTTAGATCATTTCTTGACAGCAGGCGATGGGATTAGCTGTCTTTTGCGACTGCTCCCAGTTCTAGTCTATTTATTTCATCAGGATATAGATCTAGGACTTGGCTTGGGACCAAAAAAAAGTGCCATGAAAGAAATTGCACATAAAAAATATTCAAGGATAAAAAATTTGACCACAATCCCCCCTTAAAAATCAAATGATTGCTCCCCTATCATTCAGAATAAGTACAGGAAAATCACAAACAGAATATGTCAGATCATTATACATACCATCTTTGCCAGCTAAGGGTTACAATCTGCCTCTGAAAAGGCGAGGAGCGGATTGTAACCCTCCGCTAGCAAAGGTGTAAATATACCAAAACTTGACACATCCATCACTTTATCCATGTTACTTTTTGAAAATCTTTGTGAACATGTTTTCTCTCAAGATGACTTGTTTTTTTTTTGTTTTTTTTTTTTGTTTGTTTGTTTTTGTTTTGTTTTGTTTTTTTTTCTTGGTTTTTTTTTGTTTTTTTGTTTTTGTTTTTGTTGTTGTTGATGATTTTTAGTTTTAAACATTATTTGCTTCTCTAGGAGAATTTTCAAATGTTAACAGGATCAACTTCACAGTATAATTAAACATACGAAGGAGTGATGAAAGTCACACAAATAATTATAAATCTCATTAAAGTCTTGTAAAAATTGTCACTTTTATTTAAACAGCTTACAGTTCAAAATACAATGGATTCAATTTAAATTTAACAATGAAGTGCTCAATGTCATTCGAATTGTTTATTTAAAGATGGTCGTGAATCATCGCTGGGACATTAGACAAATTAGAATTGGTGTTCTTCAATGAAAAATAATAACAGGTTAAAATTCCTGAGGTTAAAATGGAATTTACTTTGCTTCAGTGCAGCGTCCAAAAGAAGTACTACAATAGTAAAATATAGTTTGTTTCAAGCAAGTTGTAATATTGGATCAGGACAAAAAGGGGGGGGGGCAATTTTGAAAAAGATTTAAAACATTTTTGAAAATAAGGACAAAATGCAAAAAAAAATGATATATTTTTTCAGTTAATGCATACCCAACATGTCAACTACAAAAATCTGTAATTGCAGTGAAAAAATACATATTATCTCATTTTTCTCAAAATAATTTTCAGATGTTCAGGTTTCGAAATGAATTTTTCATGTCTGATATATAAATATTTCTTTTTTTTTAATGGGGATATTTTATTTCAAAGCTGGCTGTTTTTTTTTCTTCTTTGATTGACAAAGTAAAACACAGTATGTTGATTTTTACCTGTCACAGTCTTTATTGGAACAGACTATAAATGATAGGAATGTAAAGAAATATTTGATAAAATATTTGTAACCTGTAGTAGCAGGTATCATTGTATACCTGGATTTTTTAGTATCTATAGTATATAGCTGTCAGTCTGTCATCACACAAGGTGACAAGACCTAATCAAGGATGACAATGTAATCATTATTGTTGTCAAATTGTTGGGAATACATAATTTACACAGAAATATGGAACAGTAAGTCTGTATTAATAATTTTCAGATTTCAAATATTTTAACTTTTATTCAGGTATTCATTTAAAATTTTGTGTAGATTTAAATACTGAAATTTTGTTTTGAAAAATTAAAACATTTTGTTGAAAATGACATCATATGCACATTTATGTTGGTAGTTTTCGAGGTAGTTAGTGATGCATATCTACAAAAAAATTTGGCAAAATGTTTGAATTGAAATTATCATCATGGTCAGTACAGTATGGATTTCTTAAAATGATAAACATTTGTTGAATGTTTCTAAAGATATTCAAATAGAGGAAAGAGAAAAATTTTATCCATGCATTTTTTTTTTAATCTTTAATATGAGGTCTGCTTTATTCTTGCTTTGTAGCATATTGGAAAGAAGGGTATCTGAGGAATAGGGCAGACATGGCCTGAGAGATGTCAATTGGGCTCTACATTAAGGCTTGTCCGACTTGCCCATAACAGCCAAAATTGTATTGGGACAACAAAGTAAAATTTGGAACTACTTGCCCAAAGCACAAGTAAAAAATTAAAATTCATTGAAATTCTGTATTGTTTGGTCAAGTCACAATTCATTTCGGATTCTTAAGATTACTTGTCCGATGGACAAATCCAAATAAAAGTTTATGTAGAGGCCTGGTCAAAATTTTGAAATATTAAGGGGGAAAATGAATTTGTCATGAATCTGAATATAAATAAAGCATGAGTCTTGTGTCTGATGTGCAAAAGTTCTCAGATATTGAATGATTAGAGTGGGTATGACACTGAGAATTCATGATAAAGTTGCATTATTCAATAACATTTCCACCTTTGGATTATGACTTTCTTAATTGTTTATCTTTGTACGAAATGTAACTCCTGAATACAACATCTGTAACACCAAAGTTACAAAATTAAATAGAAGAGGGAAAAAATTGCTCATTTTCAAGTTCCATGGAGCACTGTTAGAATGGCTCTATTCAGATTAGACCAAGGACAGAAGCTTACCCTTCATAGAGATCAGCTAAACTCGGATGTAATTCTCCGTGTAAACTTATCCTATTGTTCAGCCAATACACAATGGATAAGTATACTTAACAGTAAAATAAACACACAATTCTTGTTGTTCAGTATACTATCTGCGTTATTCTGATCATTGTGTATTGGCTTAACAATAGGATCAGTTTTACACTGAGAATTACATTCAAGTTTAGGTGATCGTTATTTAAGGGTGTCAGTTCTGGAAAACTCAGAATTCATTAACGTTATTGAATTTGGTAACTGTTAACAAATTTGGTAACTTTAGGGTTATTGAATTGGGTAACTTTGCAATGATTCAAGTCTTGGCACTTTTTACAAAAACTTAGCATTCTCTGAATACTTTCAAAAGGTGATATAAATGATTTTCTAAAATTCTGCCTACGGATATAAAAATCCTTCTATGGAATAAAAAATGACAAGGCTTTAACTGGAGGACCTACGAAATATCCCTATTTAAACCCTTATCTCGTGAGTTACCAAATTTTGGTAACCATAGTAAACATTCTTATTTGGCTACAGATTTTCATAACAATTTATATACATGTTGTTTACACTGTACAGTTTACAAATCTCAAAAAAGATATTTGAAAATATCAAATTAAAATTTTATGCCAATTTTTGGTTGAAAATATAGGCAGAGTTATCAAATTCAATAACGTTATTGAATTCTACATTTTCCAGAACTGGTGTGAGAAGTTCATATTAACTATTTTATTGTTATTAATTTGCATGATAGTGACAGATTTATTATTTTTAACACACCAAAAGCTATACATTTTTATGTACATAAATCATTTTGGTGAAAATCTGACAAAATGCAGGGGTTTTCCTGCCTTTACAAAGTAAATGCTACTCATTGACATAATGACCAACTTCATATTTTCCATACATCAAATGATCTATGTACTTTTACAAACTTGTAGTTAAGTAGGGTTTAGGAGATTTCACATATATACTGCAGGTAGTAGGAGTTAATTTAAAAAGACACCCATGTTACAATTTTAAATGATCATTATCGATTGTTGATAAAATCTTTGGTTTAAGGGGGAGTATGTTGCATTTGACATTTAAATTATAGTTTGACATTGATAAAATACTGATATTGTACAGGAGGGTCATGTAACGCTAGTTTAGATCAGTTGATCTGAATTGGAAATATTTGGACCATTGATTGGAATCGTTGTAGATCATTTGGACTGACTTAGATTGGAAATATTTGTGAACTATTGTTTGGAATGGCAACTCTTAAGACGCAATACATGTACTGCCTATACTGCTTTTAAAAGTCGATTATATTTGTTTTTGTAGTCTTCAAGAAGCCAGCCAGCCATAGGATTGAAACAAACATCCAAGTCCAGGGTGAGTATTGTTTCTTTACGGAAAATTCAATATATTTTCAAATAATTCAAGAGACATTTGATAGAATTTTGATTAGTTTTGCCAAATGGCTCCTCTTGAATTGTGTCATATGTGTAAAAAGTTTCAGGCAAAATATTTGTTAGGTTATCTCCCCTGTCTAGATTGTGAAACCATTTTTCTATCAATGAAATACAGTTTTGACATTTTTGTATGCAAAATACAATTTAATTTAATTAATATTTTATGTTTCTAATTAATTTTCCAATATGAAGATGTTAATACCTTTAATAAATCTGTTTTTATATGTAAATTCTGAATTTCAAATTTAGTTTAACATCAAACATTTTTGCTTTATGGTTAGTAATTGAAATTTAAAGAGTTTACTATTTTCCTGTTCAGCTGTATTTAACTAGTTTTTCAGCATGCCCATTCATGTACTGTAGTACGTAATTCACGTAAATTATGAAACATGCACGTACAATTCACAAATCAAAATGTGCAAGCATGTGCATTTTAAAAAAAATTGATCATTAAACATTTTGGTTTTCAGATCTAAATGTATTGTTCAAATCAAATGTGAAAGGAAAATAGTTGTCGTCATATGTCATGAAACTTGATAGGTTCCTTGTGAATCTGTTTTAAATAGTGAAGTAAAAATACTGTAATGCATATGAAGCCTCAAAAAACACCTTGTACCCCCAAATCTAAATTCAAAGGGTACATGTACCCCCAAGTGCAAAAAGCAGTGGACATGCTTGTTTTTACCTGCGTCACCAATGGTGACCGCAGGTCTAGGAGCCGCTCTACTCCGTCCCTCCATCCGTCCGTCCGTCCGTCCGTCCGTCCGTCACGCTTTGGGGGTACCAAGTTTGTGTAATCTGAAACTCAGACACTGTTAACCTGATACTTTTGAAACTTTGCACAGTTGTTCTGGGCACATTGAAGATGTGCACCTCCCCTTTTGGTGAGATTTGGACAAAAATTGTGGAATTTATCCATTGTTGAACTTAGTCATTTTTCATCAGATTTTAACATTACGGTACTGAGTTTGTGTAATCTGAAACTCAGACACTTTATACCTGATGCTTTTGAAACTTTGCACTGTTGTTCTGAACGCATCAAAGATGTGCACCTTCCCTTATGGTGAGATTTGGATAAAAATTGTCGAATTTATGCATTGTTGAACTTAGTCATTTTTTCATTAAATTCATTAAATTTTAACATTACAGTACTGAGTTTGCTTAATCTGAAACTCTGACTCCTTATAACTGGTGCTTTTGAAACTTCACACAGTTGTTCTTGACACATTGAAGATGTGCACCTCCCTTTTTGGGCAGATTTGAATAAAAAAATGTCGAATTTATGCATTGTTGAACTTAGTCATTTTTCAGCATATTTTAACATTACATTGCCTGGTTTGTATCACTGAAAGATTAACATCTCAGACTAAATACCTTTGGAAGTGTTTACTGTTGTTTGAACACATTGGTGATGTGAACCTCCCCTTTAGGCCAGTTTTGATTTTAAGAAATGTTAAATTTATCTATTATTGAACTTGTACTTTATTCTATCATATTATATCATCATGGTACTCAGTTTTTGTCAAGAGTTTTGAACGTATTGACCATGGGCAGCAATTCTTGAATTTTTGCATTGCTTTCATATATTTTCTCATTAAGATTCAAAGTATGTGTTTATTTGAAACTCAGGTATGGTTTTTCGCCATTGCTGAAGTGATATGGACTATTTCATTTAATGCTTTGTTCAACTTTGTTCATTTAGTTTTGGTTTTTTCTTCTTTTTTTTTGTCTATTAATACAGTAATAGGGTTGAACTTAATATAATCTCAATTATAACTTGCATTTGAAGAATTTTTTGTAATAAGGTAAATGAATACTTGTTTGAATTGGTAAATCTATACATGACATTCTGTAAGATTGAAAAAAAAACACTTTCTAAGTTGAACATGAGTGACGGTGACGCAGGTCCAGACATGTAATTGGTCTTGTTTTTTTTCCCCAAAAATCATGGATACATATATATATCAATTGACTCATACAGTACCATTCAAGGATAGGGTATAACACTGGCTGACATCTGACATAATGTATTATAATCCTGAGACACTTCATCTGGAAAAGAAGTATGTTAAGGTCACACTTCTTATATCCAATTTATCATTTAACATATGAAAATAATTACAATATTTACTTTGTTGACAAAAGTCGGAGAAGTAAACAATGACACCTTTGTAGAAAGTATTATGATAAGTGTTCAACTTTGACCTCTGATGTCCTACTTTGGTCATAACAAAGTTGTTTGTACAAAAAGAAATTCAACCTTTATATATTATTCCTCAAAGAAAACATATTTGTTTATCATTGCTTTCCACTAACTTATTTGAATAGATTAGTCTTCTGCTTTCCTCAATACAATAAAGTGTTGCTCATTAATAACAAATGAATTTTCCATAGCTTGAAGTGTACTAGCTGGAACACCATCATGGATATCTGGAACCTGTGTCCAGTTTAGGTATGGATTTAACCTCAAACACCCCTCTAGGCCGTGCTGTTTTTATCAGCAATTGAAGTTCATCAATAGTTTTAAGTCTGTCTGCCTGTGAACCTTTTGTGGTCAAATAAGTCCATATTCAAGCCCTATGTCTATGTTAGGTACGGGGATTACATTAAGAGGTCAAACTCAAACAAGTCCATAGTACAAAATAAACTAAATTTTCTCTATCATTGTAAAGTCACAAAGAGGGTCCAATCTATAACAAGTCCTTACTACCGTATTAACTAAATTACCCCTATCAGATGCAATTCTTATCCATAACATAAAGTTTATGATTTACCCTACCCCTTCCCCCCAAAGAAACATTTGTACGAGACAAATTGTATTTGATGTATGTGGCCAATAACATTGCATATGTTGCCAGTAACACAGTAACATTGCCTATGTTGCCAGTAACATTGCATGTGTTGCCAGTAACACAATAACATTGCAAATTCTGTCATGAGTTAAGAATTTGCTTCATACAACACTCTTACCCCCCTTCCCATCCATCCCCCNATAACATAAAGTTTATGATTTACCCTACCCCTTCCCCCCAAAGAAACATTTGTACGAGACAAATTGTATTTGATGTATGTGGCCAATAACATTGCATATGTTGCCAGTAACACAGTAACATTGCAAATTCTGTCATGAGTTAAGAATTTGCTTCATACAACACTCTTACCCCCCTTCCCATCCATCCCCCCCCCCCAAAAAAAAAAATTCAATGTAAAATGTTTTGAAGTTAGTAGCCAATCCATTTTCCACAAAGTCAGTTTAGAATCAGTAGTTAATTATGTCACTGTTGGGGATTAGACAGATTTAACCTACTTCAACTTAAAAAGGGGAGATAATCAATATTATTGAGAAAATTCCTATTATCTATTGTAATGATAATCATTTAAGATGATAAGCGGGGACATTGTTGCTGGGTTGGTCACACTGATTCATACCATATATCTCTAGATATAGTTACTTGGGCAGGGAACGTCAAGTAGACTGGAGACATTAGTCTGAAAATATTTTGTATTCTTAATCGCAATTATTTTTGTAAACTATGCTGAAGAGTTAATTATTGATCATAAAAATTGGAAATGTAATGGCATTTATTTGCAACACATTTGAAAAAGATTATGGCCCTTTACTCATATATTAAATGTTGATATACCATCAAAGACAAGTCAAATACAATGTAGACCAAAATACAACAGTGTAATTGGGATTTTTATAATGGAAGGCCTAGGTCCTTGTCATGGTGAGTTTTAGTACAGAGTTGAAATTGTTGATATTCATCAGTGGAAAATAAATTCTAAATCATAAATCTCATTAAAGTTGATAAATTCACTTCTGTGCTATGGTCCTGATTATATAAATGTCATTTTAACATTATATCATTAATCCAGCCATTTTAATTCCTTAAATAAAATAGATATATCATATAAGTATTATATAACTGTCAATTTGTAGGAAATATTACCTTGTTTTACCTAGTACTTATATAACTGTCAAACGTAACTATCTATTGGATCATTTACCTGCTTTTTCTCAAAAAAGGTAAATTCTGACAACTGTCAATTAGAATTATAATAATGAGTTTGGGATTAAAAAAATTGTCTAATGAGGTGTAAATGACTGGATGTACCTGTTGTAGATTACCTGGACATGTTAAATTGTCTTTAAAATCGACTAATTATCTTCTCTTGATATGACTTCATCTATTGATAAATATCAGACAGTACTTCGAAATAAGTAAAGTTATTAAAATATTTTAAATTGTCTTTAAAATCAGCTAATTATCTACTTGATGATGTCATCGATTATAGTACTCGGAAATAAGGAAAGTTTTTTAAAAATCTTATGATACTTGTTGTTTCCCCTTATTTGGCCATTGACAACAACCATTTAAATTTGAAAACCGTAAAAGGTCTCCTTCTTCCAGGCTCCGTCCTCCCTACAAAAAAAAAATTATGTTACCAGCTCTAATTTATAATCAACTAAATCATGTTTATTGTTTCACACAAACAGACTTCATAGCTACTTGTACTTATAGGAGGGATAATAATAGCTTTTTAAGAGCAATGCTGATTATTTTCACATGATTTTTTTGCTACAGTTGAAATATAAGCTACACTACTTCCTTATCTCCTCAGGGCAAGCCCTCGGGTACAAAAATCTTGCAGGAAGATATTTTTTTTTATAATTTAACAGCAAGTGTATTGTTAGCTTACAAATAAACTTCAAATTGAAGATAGTATTCCAAATTAATGGACTTTCTAATGGATTACACCAATCTTCAAAAAAGGAGGGTTCCAGCCTAATTTTTGCCATTATTTGGCCAATTTTACATGAATTATGAATGAAATTAAATGGTTTTATGCCCCCGCCGCTAGGCGGTCGGGGGCATTAAGGTTTACCCTGATCCGTACGTCCGTCCGTACGTACGTCCGTACGTCCATCTTTTTGGTTTCCGGATGATAACTTGAGTATCCTGCAT
>MJUU01009840.1:80225-91698 GCA_002080025.1 Modiolus philippinarum
TCCCATGGACACATTCTTCCATTTTTTATAGAGGAAAGGGGTTTGCATCCCTGGATTCTCCAATGTACTTGTGGTAGTTTTACTGTTTTTTTTTTTTTGCATTTAAAAGCAGGTTAGAGATATCTATTTTGAGTTAATTACAACAACCTTGAGGTTTATATAGAACAAGATGTTTTGTTTTGTAGATGATATGAAGAGATAAAAACGATTTGTTAAGACAGGGAACATTAAGTTCAAAATTGCAAAGGTGCCTGGCTTCTGGCTTCAAATCGGGCAGAAAATTTTCTTATTTTTAATTACTAAAACAGATTTAGAATATTAAGTTTCACAACATTCTAAATTTTCACAAAATTAGATAATTATGAAAAGGTTTTTGAACTACGGAATGTAAAGATACGTAATGAAATATAAAGGGAACAATTCACCTTGGACAAAAGTATAAATATAAAATAAATGGTAACTGTTTATTAATTTTAAAATGACTGACAAAATTTTTTATATAATTTCACAATTCAGCTGATTGGGTAGAAAATTGGACTTATTCCCATAAGAATTTTTACTCTTAATTTAGACAAAATTCCCCCAAAATATCAAGTTGAACCTAAAATTTCAGTGAAACCTTAGAAAAATTAAACCTGGCATACAGTCTTTTGATAAAAAGAAAAAGGAGAGTAATTTGTTGGTTTGGTATTTCATAATTCTCTGTAATTGTGAATGTGCCTATGCTGAAATTCAAAGGAATCATATAATTGTGTGTACATGAATTTGGAGATATATAGAATAATGGAAGTTTTGTTTCGGATACAAAAAATATTGTCAACATAATGGACAAGCCCACTTTGTAGACTTGCTATTATTGGAGACAATATTTGAAGTATCAGAAAACTTCTAGTATTTCTTATCAGTAATTAACGAATTCATTGAAAATCAATTTCGAAGAAATCATGAAATTGACTATTGATAAGTAAAAGAATTTGTGTGATCATTTACGGTTTTTGTAGATGTATATTTTTTTGTTTACATTGATGTACTGATCAACAAGGTAGTTGTGGCTTACGTTTCTTTTTGTCAATATTTTTTGGTATTCGGCAGTAGCGGGCAGTAGCGAATACTGAAAATATTTGCCTCAAGAGATCAAAGGAAACTCGTACAAATTACCGATAAGAAATCCATCTTGTGTTAAGAATTTTCACAGCAAAAATTTTTTGATCAGATTGACTTATTTGAATAAATATTAATGATTGTGTATTTAACACCAGAAGCTTCAATAATCATAACATTGATACATATTTTTTTATTCTTCAAGGTTTCATCTTCATTTGATCGTGCATAAGACACATAAATAGGTCAAAAGTAAATGATTTGAGAATCAAGGTTTTGTCACCAGTCTTCACTGATTGTTTGTAAATTGTCTATGACTTGAATGATTAGAAATATGACTCAATGTTATGATTATTGAGGCTTCTGATGTTGAATCATTGATTATCCTGTCATATTTACTCCATCACTTCTCATTATAGATCTGTGTCAGCAACAGGTTCTTTACCAATACAATATTATACAGAGATTCAATGTCAATCTTTTAATTACTGGAAATTTTTAGTAACATAAGTCTAACTCTAAAATAATATGCTTTAAACAGTTTGTGTCCAAAAAAGGCGAAAGATAACGCTATGCATCATACAATGATTTACATCAGGTTTTTTTGATGTCACAACAGATTTATTCTCAGAAACAGTTGTACAAGTATCAGTTATCAGAATCTAATAAGTCATTGAAGATTTGAATATATTTGTAATTAACTATTTATGGCCCTTCCATAAGGTGAAAAGGAGCATTGAATTTTACCTTTGTCTGTCAGTACACATCTGTCCAAAAATTTTCGTGTAGGATCTCTCAGTAGAGTGCTATATGAAATAAATATCATACAATTCCAGATATTGTCTGGGTTAGTTGTTATATTTTTTTATTATTTAGCAATCCTATGCACAGTTGAGAGTCTGAATTTTGTCTTTTAGGTACAAATAAATGTATTTTGCAATCATAAATTGAACAATATCACTCAACTACTTTATGTAAGGTCTGTTCCCCCCTCAAAAAAAATTTTATGAAAAGTTGTTTTGTTATTAAATGTAAACAATTTGGCAGAGCTATTTCCTCATGTCAGTCAGCCTCATCTGTTAAATCACCCCCTCAAAATATCATGGTATCTTCTGTTTCAAATGTGGAATCTTCCAGTTTTCCCTCCCCCTCAATGGAAAAATCAGGAATAGTTTTGTGGTGAAATGAAAGAAATTTGCTTCAAAAGCAAAGAAAAATCAATTGTTTTTATGTAGATCTTAAATGCTAACTGATTTATGAAAAATTCATATATGAGGAGTATTTATAGAGTAGATGTATTTTTGTTTATTTTTGTGTTTGGTGCCATCTGGATTTAGTCAGATTTATTAGTGTTCCAGGATATGTAGTCTTAGGAATACGACTGTGTTAATATGTGTATTCATACATTTTCACAGGATTTTAAATTTTGAGAAATTATAATTATTGTAAATATGGATTTATAAAACACATTAATACTGGATTAACAAGTTTAAATAAAATTGTAAGTATTAAAGTGAAATCCTAAAGCTATTAAGTATCATGTTAATTAAAACACAACCTAATTACATAGATAGGTAAATAAGATTATAGATAATTAGGGTATATCTACCATCTGTTTATTTCCCTTTGATGTTTACCTTTGTTTACACAAACAATAACTCCAGGTGAGAGTGTATACCTGGTAATTATCTATAACCAATCAATACATCTCTATAATTATCCAAACAAATTTATTTTCAGTCTTTGAAAAGAAGTGTATAAAATGTACCAATGAAAAGACATTATTGTCAATATGTATGTAAAATTTGAAAGATATTTACAGAGTTTAAAATGAATCGTTTTCCGGGTGTTTTCTTCAACCTCAAAGGGTTCCTGGTTCGTATCTGTAATTTAATTACTAAAAATATTGTTGAGTTTTACCAAACATCCTGGAAACATTTTAACTATATATTATAAATATATAAAATATCCTGAAATTAAACATTTATTAATTGTCCAAATGTTATTTAAGTATGTCGAATATATACTTTTTTCATTTTTTTAAAATTTTGTCTGAAAATATTTTGAAGTCAAACAAATTGAACTACAACACGTACATATAATTATGATTTTTACTCTACAATTTTGAAACTAAGCAAGTGGGGGAATATTCTGATAGGTATTTGTAGGTATAATGTATCCTACATCATGTCCTAAGACTTAAGAGAATCCTTTATAAGTCTATAATCTTCATTTTGTGTCTACTTGTACTAAATATATCCATGTAGATTTCAGAAATCAGTTTGTTTGTGTAAACACCATATAAACTCTGTTTTTCAGATGTTTTGTTGCTAAATTTCCTTTCCAATTATGACATTGTTGATAATTTTTTTGTTTTTTCAGCCTTCTATATTTGGAACTATTGCCAAAGAGAACCCAAAGAAAAAAGAACATCGTTTGGTAAGTTTTTAGTAATTTTACAGGTTACATTTGCTTATAGGACTTAAAAAATTCAAAAAGCTAATACTTAGGTCTACAATAACAAAACCAGAGTTTGTGAAAATCACGAGACCTGTGGGTCGGGATGGCCAAAAAATAGCTAGGCCCAATATATTTATGGTATCAATAATATGATCTAATAGGAATATGAGTCAGGTGTCCATTAAAACTGGACATGTGTCCTCCTAGATATTGGCCAGGTGTCCAAATTAAACGGCTTTGAATTTTTTTATTTGCCTATCATTCTTTTAAAAAAACTTTTTCATGTTTTTGGTACCTCAAATAGTTATATGTATTTCCAGTATGAAATTCTAAGTATTTTGCCAGTCTGACATGTCTGACAAAAGATTTGTTGGTCAAACTGACAGAAAGATTTCAAAACCACTGTAAAGGTATGGTCAGCTTTTATTGCACACGTAATATGTGGCAACATATAGGGATTACTTTGGTCTTCTTGCATTGTCGATGTCCGTCCCACTTTTTCATAAAATTTTCTAATGCAACTACAAATTATCACAGCCACTTGGAATTTTGTAGGGGTTCCATATTGTGCTTATAGAATTTAGGTCTGTCTGACATCTACTTCCTGTTTACCGACTTGGAATATTTTCAACATTGTTCAATAAATACTGTCAATGGTACAAATTTTCTAAGCACTTTTCTAAGCCACTACAAATCACAGCCACTTTAAATTTTGCGCTTATCGAATCAAAGTCTCTCCGACATGTACTATCTGTTTAACTACTAAGAAATTTGTGTTTCTCACAACAGCAGTGCAGGCGACATGTGTCTTCCATGGTAGACTCACAATTTATTTAATAGCTGGTCAGATGTCTAGTATGTTTGTAGCAGTGAAAAACTCCTGTTGAATTTCTAAAAATATAACACACTTTTAAACATATTTTGGAAGAAAACCAATCATCTAGAGAGAGGGTAAGGACCTCTGATCAAGTACATCTGTACATGGATAAAAAAGTGATATCCAGGATATTGTTCAAGGTTATTGATATAATTAATAATCAAGTCATTAGAATAAAAAAAAATCACAAGGTTGTGGTTGTGTAGGTCAATATTATTTTTAAAAACCACTTTCTTTGCAGAAGGAGATGGTTATTTACGTCTCTCAAAATATGTTAATTTTATCCCCTTTTTTGTACCATATTATGTCTGCTGGCATTATTGTTTTTATTAGTAATAAAACTCCTGTAAAGTGTTTACATGGAAAATCTAATTGACACTTTTCTGGGTTGTGAAATGAAGTCATGATCATATCATGTATATATATAACTAACATCACATTGAAGATACACCACAACATTATACTACTATAGCTATTATTCCATAGAGCAGTGTTCTATCCTACTTTAATCCAAGGTAAGTATCATCAATATCAAAAGAACCTACCGGTAGTGTGTAAGAGGGATACCTGACATGTTGGTAGTAAGCCTGTACATGCTTTACTTATGCTAGCAAAAGTCAGTAAGGGCATGTTGTCTTACCCTTGTCCATACCTAGGCTCCATTATCATGCCTATACATTGGTTTGATGCTCATATCAAAGAGTTCCATGACAATAATTCACCCCCTGCAATTTCATGCCACCATTGACAGTTTTTCCAAGAGTCTGAATGTGTGATTTTCCTTACAAATGTTTATCACAATGGAGTTGATATACTGTGGAAGTACTTTTATTCGTGGACATCAATTTTCGTGGTTTTCATAAATATCACTAATTTGTGGGTACTTAAATTTGTGGTTTTAAATTCTATCCATTCAAACTCTGTGGAAAAGTGTATTTCGTTGAGAACTCAATTTCTTGGTTTTAGCGAACCACAAAATCCACGAAAATTTGAACCCCACAAACAATAAAACTTTCACGGTATTAGGGATTACGTTTCCTAAAAACTTGAGTATTGGAACCTTAGAATTATTTTTAATTAAAATATTTATGTTGGGCAGGGTAAATTATTATTCCTATAATTTGTATGAACTAAATTAAGAATATTAAATGACAGGATTTCACAGCGTAGAATTTTTATCCTTGGGCAAAGTCTAAAAGGAAACAAGTTGTTAAGGTAAAGAGCCAAACAGGAAAGACTTGTACATCATTGTCACCGCCTTCCGATAACTGACGATTTGAAAATTCAAATGTTAGAATTTCAAACGAGAATTGATTTGGAGTTTTTTTGAATGAATAATTTTCTGTAACAATATGGAGATAAATCTTGCGTATTTTCTTCAACAGTTACAGGTAGGGTTCATTAACGACTTGTTTATTGTCACGAAATTAACGTTGACGTAAATGGAAATCTAAAAGCAGATTGTATGCATCTATCAACTAGAAATGAAATGTTTTACGTTCAATCAATAATTGAACATTTAACAAAAGCATGATTTTCCCTAATGCATTTTTTTATGAAAATCAATATAACATTACATAAATATGAACGTTTCACTGAATTTGAATATAAAGTCCTGTGGAGTAAACAGGTACCTGGATGTCAGTGAATTCGATTATTTTTGCTGCACAATTTTGCTGTTTGGTTTTAAGTGATCATTGTGTATTGTAAGCGATTTATTGGAATTAAATTATTTTTTGGGTAAGAATATTTATATTTTATTGAGGTTTCATTGTAGAATACATAGGCCTGTATGGGCAAGTATTTAACCTGTACACTGACTGTAGAGCTGTTATAATTGTTGCATCGTGTCAGTTCGGGTCTTAACAAAGGTATAGTGGACAGGATCTGCACATGGTATTATTATTGTCATTTTCCTGTTTTAGTAGAGGTTCTATGTGGGTATACTTTTAAATAACAAATATACAGGCAGTTGTCAGTGACATGTTAAGGTTGCCTGATTCCTCACGTAGATACATTGTCTTACGCGCCCTGATCATGATATAACTGTACAAGATAATCAGTTGTCAGTTACCTGACTAAGGTTGCCTGATTCCTCACATCGATACATTGTCTTACGCGCCCTGATCGTGATATAACTGTACAAGATAATCAGTTGTCAGTTACCTGACTAAGGTTGCCTGATCCCTCCCGAATCCCGATACTTTGGCTTCATCTACACTGATATAGTTGTACGTCATGTACGTGATAATCGCATGTCAGTAACCTGACTAAGGATGCCTGACCGTACCACCTACATTGGCTGCCTCTTCCCTGATACAACTACATGTATACATAATAACTGGATGTTGGTAATCTGTCTATGAGGTTGGATGATCCATGCCAACCACATTTGCTTCCTATGCCCTGATATAGCTGTTCACAATAAATTGTTGTCCAAATCTGACTAAGGTTGGGTGATCCCTCCAGCATGTCCAGGTCTGCAGTACAACATTACAGCTAAAAAAAAAACTGGGAGGGGTTGTAAATCAAAATTTTCATAATTACATAGAATAAATAATATGTGCTGTATTGTGCAACTTGACACTGTGTGAGCATGTTCTTCATAAATGACAACATATTTACATGATTTAGGAAATGAAAAAAGGATAATTTTGAAGAAAAACTTGTGAACTCTACTTCAATAAATGATAAATTATTCCTTGAGAAGAAAAACATAAATACTCTGAATCATTTTAATGCCATTTTCGGTTTTGGTTATAGAATTATATACTGGAAATTCTAATTGGTTAATAAAGATAGTGATCATTGTATAGCTCTGATTCAAATCAATTTTGAGTGTTTGTTTTTACATGTACTTGTATGGGGGAAGTCAAATGAATCACATGCATCAATATTTTCGTTTTCAAAAAATTTCCTCAATAGCTATATTTGTATAAAAAATAACCAAAGATAAAAATAGAACAATGGTTATAAAAGCATGTGCATATTTGATCCTCTCCAAATATTTGACAAATCTGTTACATGTAACAAGCACCTGTTGTTGTAACTGTGGTTAGTATCTATTATGACATGTATCAATGGCTACTTGTATTATTGTATTATTTCGTGTATTTACAAAAATAACTTGTGGTTTCCATTTCGAGGAAAATATAATGGGCTCGAGTCTTATTAGAATGTATATACGTAGGATGCTGAACACAAAAGTCTAATGGCTTGTAAGTATATTGATATACATTTTTAATTGCAGAGTGTTGGGCCACAGATGATAAGTCTGTCTCACATGTTTGATCTGAGACCATCAGGATACGACAGCCAAGTACCAAACCATTATACTGAAGACGAGGTGAGTTTGTATGTCTGTGTGTGTGTGTGTGTGTGGGGGGGGGCAGGATTAGCCTGTCTCACATGTTTGATCTGAGACCATCAGGATATGACAGCCAAGTACCAANGTGTGTGTAAGTTGGGGTGGGGGGAGTTGGGTTAGTAAGAGTGTCTCACATGTTTGATCTGAGACTGTCAGGATATAAAAGCCAAGTACCATACCATTATACTTAAGATGAGGGTTGTATGTATGCATGTGCAGGGGAGGGGAGGATGATGGCTATTAAGTTTCATTGTAACAAGTTCAATTCATATTGAAATCATTGCATAGAAATATTTTTGGTAGTATGTTGTTATTTTAACTTAAAATTTATAAGAATTTTGTTTGAATTGACATGATAGATAATGTGTTTCATGACGCTAATGATGATAAATTAACACGAATTACAAAAATTGGATTGGAATGTTTTTGCAAAGGAAATGTTATGTTATTCTAAGAAATACTATGAATAAAAAGAGGCGGACATAATTTTCATTTCCCTCAGGAAGATTGCTCTTCATGCAACTTAGTATTCAATGGTTTCCTCTCTATAATTGACTCGGTTTTGCTTCATGAATGAAAAACAAGTTTACATCCTTTGGTAAATGTGTTTAATTTCATCAAAACAATTTAATTGGGGCATGATGTGTACCGGTAGATATAAAGGAGAGATTTCTGGCAATGTCTTCCAAGTATTACATGTTCTGATGAAGTAAACAGATACTTGTTCTTCAACGTCATTGCCAGAAAACATTGACACATATGAAATATCTCATTATATCCACAACTGAATAAGATATATTCTACGTGATCAAAACAATATTACCAATCAGCGTCTGTGTCAAGGATTTTATTAAAATCAGAATATTGACTTTTTCAGACGTAGATGAGTGATCACTCATATTAACTTGTGTATCATCAGATTTTAATTTTTATCGCAGGCATTAATATTTGAAGAAGGAAATTTAATGGCAGGATCGTTAGAAGCTCTGATCCAACATCTCGTCCCAACAACGAATTACCACCCTGATGTAAGTACATGAAGGAGTTTATTCTATTTCACATATTTTTGTGTCATCTGCTGTATAAAGCATTGGGATAAATAAAGGGCAGTGTTCATGAAGTTTGGAAAGTGGCCCAAAATTTTGATATTATAAAGATACATACAATATTGCATAATATTTCATTTACTAAATGTCTGGTAGTTATGGTACAAAATGTAGTCAAATACTCAGAACCAGGGCAGAAAATAAAAGTCTGGGATAAGTTGACATTTTAAATGTTTTAAAACTATAAAGTGTCCATTTTTAAAACAGATACTACATGTATGAGAGTACTATTGTTCATGGGGTTCCAATTTTTGTGGATTTCCTGGTTCCCTTAAACCATGAAATTAAGCTCCCAACAAAATGCTTTTTGTTCCATGGAGTTTAAATAAACAAAAGTACTTCCCCAGTATATTACATTATAGGACAATGGGTGAAAATTGATGGTTGGTTTACTTCTATGGAATGTTTGGTCATTATCTTTCTATTTTGAAAAAAAAAATATTTTGGCACTTGGTAAGTGGGGCAATATTTACCATTCTTGAATCTTTTCCATCTTAATTGATGGATTTACCAGATGGAAATTGTGCCAATGAGTTTGACATATGTTTCTGGTTTAATTAAGAAGATGAGATGTTATTACAAAGGACTGTGTATTGATTTGTAATTGAGCTATAGGGAGTTTGATTTCATCTTGTTATAAGCCAATTTAATGTATTGATAAACAAATAGATCTTTATGAACTCAATCTAAGCCAGTTATGGCAGGTAACAGCTGTTTTCTACTTTCACTTTTGACTGACTTCCTGTTTTTCAGAGAACCTATGTTTTTGCCTTCTTATTGAGTTCAAGGTTGTACATAAAGCCACATGTTCTTCTAAAGGAAGTTTGCCAGGTCAGTATGTTTATACGCTGTAAAATCTCTTTGCTAACTGCTTAGTAACTTCAAGATGAAAAATGACAAAAAAAAAGAGTTTTCTTTTCACTGTTTTTATCCTGTTCAATTCCTGGTTAAACAAAATATATTCCCATAATAATGTGAACTTTTTAGGCATTATGGGAAATAAAATAAACAAAAACTTAATTGCTATGTTACTCCAATAAGACGTAGGCATGAATAGGCAATAATAAAGAAATATGGAGCTCCCTTATATTCAAAAGGCAATCTGAAACACCGATATATAGACATGATAAATAAGTTATGTATAGAGTCATCATAGAATAAATAAGTTATATATAGAGTCATCATAGAAAAAAGAAGGGAAACGGGGAATGTGTCAAAAAGACAACGACCCAAAGGGGAGTAATAACAACTCAAAGCCACCACACCTAACGGCAGGTCGGAGTCGGCCCCTAAATAAAGAGTAATCAAGTTCAGGGAAATATATATCCTAGACTCCTATAGTTTGAAAATACTTCTGTACTCCAATTAAAATTTGATTTTTTATACGACCGCAAAAATTTTGCGGTCGTATTATGGTATGGCGCCGGCGTCGGCTTCGGCGTCTGTGGACAGCATAACTTTGGTTCTAGTGAACGGATTGTTACCAAATTTTAGCATGATGTTTGTAAGCACAAGCTTAAGCCCGGGTTTTAATTTCGCGTTCCCTGCAAAACCCGTTTTTGAAAAAGAGGCAAAAAAGGGGTTAAATTAGGTATTTTCGTGTCTGTGGACAGCATAACTTTGGTTCTAGTGGACAGATTGTTTTCAAATCTTAGTATGATGTTTCTTGGAACATTCTTGAGAAATGTTTTTTTCCTTTAGTTTTTGGCCCCACCCATTTCAGAATTAGTGGCCAAAAAAGGGTTAAATTGGGTGTTTTCACATATTTGACTGTAGAATCTTTATTATTTATTGGATTTTGATGGGGTTTGTTTCAGTGTGCTCCTGAGGAAATTTCCAATCTGGAGTATACCCAACGGATTTCACGTAGCATGTACCACTCACGAGATAAATGGGGCCCAACAGGGGCTAATCTCAAAAAAATATTTTTTTTATTTTAAGTCCGATTTTGATGCAGTTTTTTTCAATGGATTCCTTGTGAAAAATTAATATGGCACTCAGTTATTAGATTTTTTGTAACTTGTTTCCTTTCCCAGCTATGAGGGGCCGAAGGGGCCAAAATTGCGAATTTGCAGATAATGTGGAATTTCTATTTTTCATCGGATTTCGATGGGATTTTTTTCTTTGGATTCCTCTTGATCTAAGCTTTCAGTAGTATGTCAATGGATTTGACATAGCTCTTACCGTTTCTGAGCTACTAGGAGTCAAAGGGGACAAAATTGCAATTTTTCTAAATATGTCAAATCTTTATTTTTCATCGGATTTCCATGGGATTTTTTCTTTGGATTCCTCTTGATCTAAGCTTTCAGAGGTATGTCAACTGATTTTGCGCGGCATATTCCGTTTCTGAGCTACAAGGGGTCAAAGGGGCAAAAATTGCAATTTTTCTAAATATGTCAAATCTTTATTTTTCATCGGATTTTGATGGATTTTTTTTTTTTTTATTTCTATGGATGTAAAGTGTTAGTTGATAGTAACATATTTTGCATAGCTCTTACAGTTTTTTTTATCAATAAGTGATCAAAAGGGTTGATTTTTTCCGTAGTTTGTTTCCAGCTAATA
>MJUU01009840.1:93835-105549 GCA_002080025.1 Modiolus philippinarum
TACAGGAAATAAAACGTTTAATACCAAATATTGAAAGTAAACCAGATAAACTATATGTATGTTTAAATTGTCCACAAATCGTGCAGTATACTGCTTCATTTGTTACTAGGTCTTTTGCGCTGAGGAGAGTGGACTCATCAACTGCATGATTTTTCATTTCGTAATCTTTGTTTTGTTTTATTACATTTGTATGGTTCTGTTATTATTCATGTATGCCTTCAACCCTAATGTATATTGGTATAAATGTGCATTTAAATAAATAAACTATTATATATTTTTTTCAGATTTGTGTATTCCAACAAAATCTGGCAGAAGATAAAGTAAAAAAGGAACAGCTTGGATTATTTGGTCCTAACATACTACAGCTGTTAGGGTAAGTCACCATGGCAACGTAATTCAACATTTCATATTTCGTGTATCTATATATATATACATCCTGATGGCTTTATATATTCACATGACATAACATTGGGTTGTTGTGACTTTCCCTTCTAAAAAAAATATGCTATTTTAATTTGAAGGTCGGATGACTTTATTTTTACCGTGATTTCCCACAAATGTTGACTAACCACAATGTCTTATGATCAATATGGCATGTCCGTTACAGAGGTGTTTTATGCTATTTATATCATATCACTTATTCGACAGGAGATGACTACTTACGCTCTCAATATTATTGTCATGCGGGACTCGTGTGATTTTATATTGGATAGGGTGATTTCAGGCTTTTTCCCTAATGCATACAGCTTGTAATCTGCTGACAAATCAAATAAAAAGGGGAAATATTTGATATCCTAACAAATCATGATGAAATATCAGCTACTTTCACTGTGGATTTTTTATTTAAAGGGAATTTCATGGCAGTCTATGATGTACAAGCCAAATATTGTTTATTTGGTAATTTTCTGTTTGTGTAAAGGCATGGACCATTTGATTTTCAGGGGGCAGCCTAGGATTTTTTAGAAGAAAAAAAATTCTGGTCCACATTTTTCCCAAAAAAAAACTCTGACCAGCACCTGAGTTGAAAAAAAAAATCTGGCCCTCACCCTGTCCATTAGGAAAAAGCCCTGCTCAACAAAATTTCCTAGCATTGTTTATTCAGAAATGCACATTTTTTTACCAGTAAGGGTTGAAAGCATATATAAACATAGTGTATATGCCGGTGCAAAAACACATTATTTCCTGTTCTTCAGAGCATTTTATCTGACATTAATCTGTATTTTTTGTTTGAATATTACAGAGAATGGACAGAGATGTTCCCCTACGATTTCCGAGATGATAGAATGATGAAACAATTAAAAGAAATTACCCAAAGAATAATCAGTATTTATCCAGAACTCCAGACAGATGTAGCCAGTCTCACTCATAATTTAATTAATAAGGTAATTAAGTTCACCAAGTATCCTACTTAACTGTCAGAGCAGGTGCTTGAAACTATGTATAGAATGTTGCCAAAAAGTTAAGTTAGCTGGGAATCTGTTATAACAGTTGAAATAAACTGTTAAAAACATTAAAATAAATTTTAAGTGTAACGTTTTAAAATATTGTTTGTATTTTTAGAAATTTGTGATGTTTGGATGATATAATTAAATGTATGAGCCCTCATACAGAAAACCACAAACATAAACCACAAAGTATAGTCTCCTTATTACTATAAACATTGATTCCATTCATAAAATGTTATCAACAGTTCATTCATAAAGATAATGTATACAACTCATAGATGTTTATTTTATCTGAATGATGAGTAACAGACAATGTCTTATATCTAGGTCAACATAACTTTATCAATAAAAATGTACAATAAATTAAATTTTACTGCAATTTTCTGCAGACCTCCCCCAAGTTTGGTGAAAAACATCAGCTCATAAAAGTGCCATCAATTAACCTTTGACCTGTAATTGTATCTCTTCCTGTGACTGATATGAATTGTCTCCCTTTGATAAACAAATTGATGTAGACAAGATGATCTGGTCATTCAGACAGATTAGCAACAAACAGTGTCCAATATCTAGGTCATTAAATTTTTTTCAGTACAATTTTCTGCAGACCTCACAGGGGTTTTGTAAAATTACATAAAAAGGTCATTCAGATTTCTTCATTTTTTTCTTACATTGCTGTTGATATCCAGACTGGTCAAGTCTCATGCTGACAGCATGAGAGTTGTGTTATAAAAAGGCATGTACATTTATGCATCTTGGCCCAAAGTCGTCTCTAATAAAGAAAATCATAAATTTTTATTTTTTGCCAATTTTACAAAGATGTGTTCAGAAAGTTATCTCAAAGGTTTTTTTTTTTTCTTTAAAATTATAAATCCTGGCTCATCTTGAACTGAACCCGGGTCCCTCTATAAACCTGCAAATGAGGAAATATTTGGTAATATTTATTCATTTAATTTCTGATGACAACCACATGTAAAGATTACTTATGTGATTTTTTTTTTTCAGTTAACTTCCCTACATAAATATGAAGAAGAATTGTCTCAGATAAATCTAGAGGCTGTCCGAAAGTCAAGTGTTCAAGATGTTCCCACGGTAAGTATAAACAAAATTTTCTTTTTATGTCTTTTGTGAATTTGATTGTTAGTGAATTCAATTATTTTCCTTATCAATTTAATTTCAAACAACAGAATTTGAAAAACAGTATTCTTTACACCAATTTTTTGTAATGACACGCCCAAGTTCAACATTGATATCCATTATGCCATCTTCACATATTGCCTAATGTTTGCCTGGATTAGAAGGTAGTGATACAACAAGGGTGCACTCTACAGGCACGTAAAAAAGAGAATATAAACTACATATATTTTACAGCTGGTGTCTAAAAGAAATGTGATGCCCCTGTGTACAGAGGAGCGATAAAAAAGGGACACTAAAACATAGACAAAACTGTAAAAACATACACCCAAACTTTTCGTTATAGACCCATTAAATCCACTTTTGTAAAAAAAAATAAAAAGATATTTGATATCTTATTATTTGAACATGTATATTTCTTGTAAATTTCAGACTGACATAACAGAAATTTGTCCAAGTCCCTTGGAATGTGCACAGCAGCTTACACACATAGAATTGGTAGGTATCATAGACAGAAAAGTACTCATTTTTGCTACAGTATTACTATGCCCTGGAATTTTGACTGTGTAGCATATTTTATATGGACTAATCAGGAGTTCATCAAGGTAGTTTGGAAAAAAGTTTAGGCATTTTGTGAAGTTAAAATTAAGAGGGTAAATGCACTATTTTGGGAATTCTGCATGATTTTAGAATAATTTTGGTTAGGAAAGATTCCTTTTGCAGGAGTCTGGTAAATGCTAAAAAAAAAGACAAACAACTTTTAGCTACGATTAAAAAGTCCAAATAAAATTATGCAATAAAGAGAGACATGAATTTCAGGACAAATAATCCACCTGTAATGACATGATTTATCGATATTTTTGTCATGCATACATGTTTGTATTCAAAAATATGTTTTTTATCGATTGATTAATGTCTAACAATAAATAAACATGAATGATGATAACACACGATGTTAAATAAGGAGTTTGTTATCCAGCATAATACCTTATATATATATATGGAGCATTTTTTTTGTTACACACTAAGTTTTATATTTTATCAGTAAATCATTGGCCTATTATATTTTATCAGTAAATCATTGGCCTATTTGTCCTCTGTTCTATTACTGCAGTAGCACTCCACTTTTGATATTTAACATAAAAAATATAACTATCCTGGAGAAAGTGTTGTCCATGATCACTCAAACTTGATTAATTTGCTTAAAAATGGTAGATACAATATTGTGTGTTTTTAATATAGGATCTGGACACAGAGGGTTGTGGCATTATTCCTGACTGCACTTCATGCTGTTGTCAGATAATTACATACAATTTACACAAATTGGACTACACATTGTATAAACCACCTCATTCATCATTTTGAATGTTTAAATGATATTCACATTATTTTATTTTCACAGGAAAGACTTGGACAGATCGGCCCTGAAGAATTTGTCCAGGCTTTTGCTAAAGAAACAGTCAGTTCTGAGGTATGTGTTTATACAGCACTGTTGTTAGACAACAATTATAATCACACAACGATATGAGATGTTTTCACTGTCAAATTTATCATTTAACACTAGAGCATGTTTCTTCATACAAACTTGACATGAGTTTTGAAAGCCTGACCCGAAGAATTATTTCATTATGTAAGACGATCTCAAATTTTTAGATTTTTAGTTTTTTGGTTACATTTACTTGAAGAAATGAAATGAAGATAGATTTGAAACCATGCTCCTTTCTAAGACACAAAAGTAAGTGAGAACTGAACCGTCAGTCCAAAATGAATTATCCAAGGACACTGGAAACATCGGAAAACAAAAAAAACAAAGACATAACATGAGTATGACACTGCAAAGAAAAATGAAGACACTCACACATATAAAGATGAACAGCACATACACAATAAAAACAATGGGTGAGCTCAGGTGCACCGGTAGAGTAAACACCTCCTGCTTCTTGTGAGATACCTGTCGTGTTGAACATGCCAAATACGGTAGAGAAAACATAAAATACACAATTGAAGGAAAAGATCGTTTGTCATATGGAAAACAGACACAATAAAAAACCATGGGTGAGATCAGGTTCACCGGTAGAGTAAGCATCTCCTGCTTCTTATAAGATACCTGTCGTATTGAAAATGCCAAATACGGTAGAGAAAACATAAAATAAGCTATTAAAGGAAAAGATCGTTTGTCATATGGGAAACAGATGTTTTTGTGACAAAAAGTAAAAGTAAGTGAGAACCGAACCGTCAGTCCAAGGACAATAGCATCATTGGAAAAACAAAGACATAACATGAGCACGGCACAGATAAGAAGAAGAAGACACACATATATATAAAAATGAACAACACGGACTCAGTAAAAAACCATGGGTGAGAAGAGTAAGATCACAAGAATGCATTTGCTACCATGATGTAAGGGGAATAATCCTATAATACAAGACATATTGCACTTACCATATTGATCCAGGATTCACCAAGTGAGGGCGTCATCAATAACTCTTGTATACTGTTTACACACATTATTTTATGTATGTATTGCTAATGAGCATAGTATTGAGAAATTGTTTTTTTATTGATTTTTGATTACTGTTTGTATTTCAGACATCATTTAAAGATTTAAAGAAAACGTCCAATTTAGAAGCCTACGTCCAGTGGTTTAATAGATTAAGTTATCTAGTCACGACAGAAATATGTTCGGTATGTATATATAGATTATTTCACAGAAAAAGATTGAAAGATGGAAAAAAAATCTTTACTTTTAGATATAAGCCTGAATTTTAAAAAATATTGCCATATAAGTGAGTGTTTTTGCGGGGACATAATTTTCGCTTCATTTGCGTTTATTATGACATCTTGAAAATTGCATACCACCAATTATAATTTATATGAGACTTTATGCAATTAATGATAAGAAATCACACATTTTTCAGCCTGCTTAAATAAAATGAAACAATTTTGAAGGAAATCGTGAAATTTGAGACCTGAGGAAAAAAAAACAATGTAGTCAATACTTGTTTGTTGATGTTTTTCTCAATATATTTCTGAAGTAACAATCTTATAAAAGTAAGAAATTTCCTTTCATGCAATACATAAATAACATACATATATTTTCCTTACAATAATTGAATATTCATATTATGTATTTAATTTATGCTTATTTTTTTTTTAGCATTTAAAGAAGAAAAATAGAGTGAAGGTGATAGAATATTTTTTAGATGTGGGAAAGGAATGTATCAACATTGGAAACTTCAACTCATTAATTGCCATTATTGCAGGTCTCAACATGAGTCAAGTTGGCAGGTTAAAGAAAACAGTAAGTTTCAAATCGATAACTGCTAATAACACAACATTTTATAAATATGTAAATATTTGTAACAGGTTCCCAATTTACCGAGGCATTAATAGATAAAGAAATAATTCTTGATATTGATACTATAGCAGGCAAAAAAGGATTTCAATTGAAAATGCCGAAAAAATGAACAAAATTTAATCCATAAAATTTTCAGTGTTTTCGAGTTACTTCCCTTGAAATACAACTCTTTTACTGTGTAAATTTTCTGGCTTGAAGAATATTACTCTGTAGATTGTCTCTCTTGAACATTTTTCTTTGTAGATTGTCTCCCTTGAACAGAACATTTTACTCTGTAGATTGTCTCCCTTGAACATTTTACTCTGTAAATTGTCTTCCTTGAACATGTTACTCTGTAGATTGTCTCCCTTGAACATGTTACCCTGAAGATTGTCTC
Source organism: Modiolus philippinarum (assembly GCA_002080025.1). Lineage (NCBI taxonomy): Eukaryota > Metazoa > Mollusca > Bivalvia > Mytilida > Modiolidae > Modiolus > Modiolus philippinarum. The sequence goes on from MJUU01009840.1 coordinate 100,146, forward strand.
CCTACAACACTTTACTCTGTAAATTGTCTCCCTTGAACATTTGACTTTGTAGATTGTCTTCCTTGAACATTTTACTTTGTAGATTTTCTCCCATGAACATTTTACTCTGTAGATTGTCTCCCTTGAACATTTTACTTTGTTACATTTTACTTTGTAGATTTTCTCCCTTGAACATTTTACTCTGTATATTGTCTCCCTTGAACATTTTACTTTGTAAATTGTCTCCCTGGAACATTTTACTCTGTAAATTGTCTCCCTTGAACACTTTACTCTGTAAATTGTCTCCCATTTTACTTCGTAGATTGTCTTCCTTGAACATTTTATCCTGTAAATTGTCTCCCTTAAAGAATTTCACTTTGTAAATTGTCTCCCTTGAACACTTCACTCTGTAAATTGTCTTCCTTGATGATATTGTTTTTTTTGATATTTCAGTGGGGCAAAGTAAATACAACAAAATTTGAAATCTTAGAACACCAGATGGATCCTTCTAATAATTTTGGTAGTTACAGATCTTGTTTGAAGGCAGCCATGTGGAGATCAGAAGGTGCTACAAATGAAAGAGAAAAGGTATGAAGAAGTAATTGGTGATTTTAGATATCAGATACACAACACAGTTTACTGATAACATTCTGTAACATTCTGCTATAAAGCTGAAATCAAATCATTCCTTTATACTGCAATGAAATATTGCTACATATAGTAAAAACATGACATCAAAATTGTCGGAAAAGACACAATATTTTCAAAAAACCAAAGTCCAATTACAGCCAATCTTGCAACATATATTGTTAACGTGATGTAGCAGTGCACCTCATATTGAATTTTAACTAACGATTTTAAGGTTCATCAAGCCCAAAATACTTCATTTGTTAATTGGCTTGTTTATCTGCAACTCCTCCAAACTTTTCAAGCATATTGTGGTCTATGCTTTCAGGATATATTGTTTTGATGAATTAGTTTTACACCCGTTTGTTGAAACTTTGATCTGTACTGATTTTATTTATTTATTTTCAGATCGTCATTCCATTCTTTAGTTTATTTGTTAAAGATCTGTATTTCACCAATGAAGGACACTCTAGCAAGTAAGTATATAGTACACAAATTACTGAATGAAAAAGAAACATATTTTTTCTTTTATATAAATAGCCTTAGGTAAGGTTCATTTGTAAATAGCTGAATATATAATTTCAAAAGGCTCAATTCAATAAAAGTTATTTGTTTAAGAAACTGTCAACTTCGGGAATATCAAAAACTTATAGGCATTAAAGGCACCTATACAAAAGTGTTGGGCACTAAGATTATTTCAATATATTTAAAACACCAAGTTTATGTCTGTTTATGTATTTTTGGATTGAAATCTTTTGATATTGATCATCTATTTTTATTTTCAGATTAGAAAATGGAAACATCAATTTTGAAAAATTTTGGCAGTTAGCCAAACAGATTTCAGATTTAGTGACATGGCAACAAGTTCAGGTAACTTTTAGTTTAATTATGAATAAATTGGAATTATTTTTAGCAATCATATTTGTATCACTTATTTTGTTTTGATGGTGTTAAGGTTGTTAGAGGTAAAATTTTTATAAACGTTGGAACTAGTATTAACATCACTGCACAGACATACACTAGATATCTGGTGTTATTTAAAATGTTCATATAGGCATGTCCATCTGGTGTCTAATCGTTGTATAAATAAAAAATACCAAAGTTACCGTTAATTTATTCTTCTGCATATGCTCATTTCGACAACTTATGTCTCATCAGTGCAGATAAAAACAAACATTTGGAACTCCATTAACCGAAAACGTGTAAAAGCTGATGGAGAACAAATAAACAAAAGGATCAAAATAGAAAATCCAAAATTCAGTTAAGGACAGAGCTATGCATGAGGGAGATACTTCATAGTTTTATACAATTTTATAAAATTTAGATATAGGAGATACTTCATAGTTTTATACAATTTTATAATATTTAGATATATTGCAATTTTCCTGATAAAATCGGTTTGGGGGTTAGCACCGATGTACTGATTTTTCGGTTGGTGAGTACCCTCTGTGACTAACAGTCTACTATCGTAGGCATCAGAGCTAAAATGGATTATGAGACTGGAATGTTGGTATACTACACTTCCTTGTTTTTAAACATTATAATGAGTGATTGCATTAGAATTAACAAATGTATTGTGTTTTAAGATTTCCAGGGTAAATCTTAAGATTTCACAGTCAAAATATCCATTTTGTTGCTCCACTGACGTGTTGCCAGAAACTCAATTTGTGACACTAAACTCTTCAATTTAGCTCTCAAATCTTAATAGCCCAATATGGCTATCCACTAATTTTAGTTCCAAACACTATGAACACAGAAATAAAAAAAGGAAAGAAATGTCTTTACTAGAATCAAATTAAAGGATAATTTTATGTTTCATTTTCTGATTGAACACTAAATTAGACAATGCTATTAATTTTTTATATTTGTATTATATTTACAGTGTCCATTTGAGAAGAAATCAGATGTTTTGAAATATATTTTAACAAATCCAGTATTTTCAGAATCTAGTGAGTATATTTTATATTAATATAGGAATAAAAGTAATTTTGGAGTTTATCGATGTGTAAATGTGGCTGACTCTCTAACAAACTGAATAAAGTCCAAAGAACTTTTGTGAGCATGGTGAGTGAAAGGCCATGTAAAATATCCATAAACTCCCAAATTACTTTCTTTCTTACAACTGAATGTTGATATTGAATTTGACGTCACCGTATACTGCACTGTTTCACCTCAGAGCATGTTATAATAGGCAAGAAACATTTTATCGAGAAATGACTTCTCTATTGTTGATGAGGTTGTCCAATGTCCATTTTCGGGACGCCGGGATTGGCCATTTCTAGCTTCAGGAAATGGGGATGGGCCTTTTTTAAGGCCGGGAATTCGGTATGAAAATGCCATCGGGACTTTTTAGACCTGGGAAATCAGGATTTTATGGTAAACTTTATCGGGATTGGCAAAAATTGGTTTCTTAAATACAATCTTCTGGGATCGAGACATTTCGCAAAAAATGTTCAGGATTTGCTCATTTTAATGACGGGAAATCCTGATTAGACCCCCTTTCGACCCCCCTCTCATTTCGTAGTGGCCTTTTTGATAGGCACTGTATCCACACATATGACACTCTTATTTATATTTTTCTAATCTTGATATAAGTGTCATAGTAAGATAGGGAAACCATAAATGAGCAAAATTTGTAATCATTTTACTTGGATGTCAGTATAACAGCTTGGGTGAAATTTTACACAAATTATGCCAAATTTCCATATGTCTACCATATTTTTCTCTTATATACCCTCTTACAAATATGTGTTTACAGTATTAACTGGATTCAGGCACTTGTATCACGTTCACTCCTGTAATAAGCATTTTATTTAGCGTTGCATAGTAATTTGTTTTATCAGTATTTGATTTTAATTTTATGATTAAAAAAGCAATATCTGGATTAGTGTAATCTTTGCAAGTTTAACTCTAGATACAAAATCTCAATTTGTTTTTGGAAATACTGAAGAAAAGCAATATCTAGCAGTGAAGAAAATTGATGTACTAATTGTAGTAGAAAGCCGGGACTCTGAAAAACTTCCATTTAATAGCTCAGCATCTTGTTTTAGTAGCCCAGTACTAGATATATAACCACATTATGAAGAAATTTCATGAGCCAGCTGTGCTACCATTGAAAATGTTTTACAAATTCATACAAAACTCTCGGGATTTAGACTACTGGGACCCTGGTATTTACATCCCTGTCTGGAACATCAAATAACAGACTACTGATTTCTAGTTATTTCTGTTATGTGGTATGTGATTGTAGATTTTGGCCATTGTAGGTTTTTACTCTTATCTTGTTTTTGTAATTCATAAATAAAAACTAGTATGTGAATGTTAATTCTATGTAAATTTAATTTCAGATTTAAGTTTAGCATCATTTGAATGTGAGCCACCAGTAACAAAAACAGAGAAGGAGAGACACAAAGAGTTAAAGTAAGTTTTACTACAAAGTGTAGCACCTGTGATTACCTCAATATTCTCATTCGTCAAAATTTATTTCACTTTAGATTATTGGTCTCATAAAAAAAGTAATAAACTTCTCAAATAAGGGCTGTTCCAGAAAAATGGACATGGGGGATCTTTGAGGGCACTTTTTATTTACCCCCACCACCCATAGAATTTCTCACTATATGTACAATACAAAACTATGATATTAAACACAACCACCCACAGAAATTTATATAAGCGCCTTCAAAGGGTCCCAGACCATTTTTTCTGGAACAGCCCTAATCAAAAAGTTCTGAAATCTGTTGTGATGACAAAATTAAGCAATTAATTTGAACTTACATGTAAATATTGTTAATTGAAAAAAACAATCTTAGGATATTGAGTCAAAGTCTTGATATTTACATGGTAAAATCAAGCAATGAAATAACACTTTTAATGTTGTTGCTCATTTCCAAGTCACCATGAGACCTTCAACCATTGTCTATTTCAGAGTCACTTATTTTACATATTTTCTCGTGATTACTTATTTATGAGTTTTGTATGTTTATTTCAGATCTAAAGTGGGCATTTCATGACAAAGAATCGGTTGTAAATAAACAAAACCCAATCTTGTATGTCAGACTGATATTGTCGTCAATAGCAGTAAATACATGTTGATACCAAACTGGTCCTACACCAGTTCCTATTATGGAAGCAAGTGCTCCACTTTCTTGGCATTAGAACAGTGTGTTACAGTGATACACAAATGACAATGTTAAACAGACATTCCAGCCATGATTAATCAATACAATCAGGATGGTCATGTGACAATGCTACAGGATGATCATGTGACAAAACAATCAAGGTGATCATGCCATAGTGGAGATCACATGACAGTGCAGCTGTGATCATGTGACAAGGGAGATAATAGCTATGATCATGTGACAATATTTGTTAGTGCTATAATTATGTCTAGTGCAATGTTTCATTTCATCACAAATCATCATTCTCATTTTCCTTACAGCAACGAAAAAAAAAACAATGAGAGTAGAAAATTTATTTTTGTACCAATCTTTATATTGAGATTAATATAAACCTGTGTTATATTGATACAGCCGTCTTTATTGAAAACTGATCAAGTTATTTGGAAAATGAATTCAACAAGATGTATTGTAGTGTTTTTATAACAAATAGTTGTTGAAAGGTTTGGAAAACTAATTATTACAAAAATTAATTATTTTATAGAATACTGTTCTTTTATGGATTAAATTTAATACTTGAGATATACCGAAAAATTTACATAAATGATTCTTATTTTACAATTGTATTTTGACTTTGTAAAATTGTATTTTGATTAGATTTTTTTTTTTTTTTTTTTTTTTTT
>MJUU01009840.1:108023-122827 GCA_002080025.1 Modiolus philippinarum
TCTAGTTTTATTATACAACCTCTTCATTTCTAATTCTAAAATTACTGTTTGACAAATTTAAACCATGTCTCTTCCTTCTTATGTTATAAAATTATTTCACTATTCTTATCTGTCAAGCCATGGATATGAATACACTGCTGTAGAGTAAAACATTTTAAAATTTTATTTTTTTTTTTAAAAAATTCCCAATTTCTTTGCATTTAATTATTGTTCCATGGTGCTTAATTGTTTGTTACATTTAAAGTAATGTCAGTTTTATGTTCTAAAAAACTGGAATAAAAAAGAAATTGCAAAGTATGATCTACTATTTTTAATACTCATTATGACCTAGTTTTAATGACATAAATTTGTTTATGTTTCACTCGTTACTATTCCCAACACAGTTTTGTTATGCTATATTATGTATAGTTATTATATGATTTTATATAGACCTGTTGAATCTCTCAATGAAATAAAATGTAAAAACTTTAAAAATTGTTGTTTTTTACTATCATTATTATTATATGTACAAGTATATGAATTGTACATTCATAATGAAATTCAAATAGTTTTGTGAAAATCTATTCTGTTTTGCATATTATTATTACAAGTTAAAAGATGTGTATTACATGTACAAAGATAAGTGTTACATGTAAAATTATGTGCATTACATGTAAAAAGATGTGCACTACATGTAAAAAGATGTGTATTTCATGTAAAGAGATGTGTATTCAAGACAAAACAGTAGCAGTGTGATGAAGTCATGTAAGTACTGTCTATTTCTTTCAGGATTTTCTGTTTCTACAAGACTCTGAAAAGAATTAGATCTTATAATTGTATGAATTACTGTTGATTAAGTTTTACACAGATGGAAATTTCATCAATTTATTTCTTTTCAGTGCAGGTAAAATCCAAACATTTTCAAAAAATTAGCCGTAATCAAAGATGTGTATTTTTAGCTCACCTGGCTATAGCCAGTGCGAGCTTTTGGCATCACCTTGCATCCCTCTCTCTGCTGACATAAACTTTTTTCCCAAAAATTCACCTCAGAAACTACTGAGCCATTTCTAAGCTAACTTGGCGATAAAAGTCTTTAGATGTTCCCTACCAAAATGTTGTTTTCAGGTTTGCCTCTCATCCAAGATAGCCACCAGTAGGGGACATAGTCCAACATTGGACCACATGGGAAAAGCATTCAGAGATTTTCTTCTCTGAAACTGCTTAACCAACTGGAATCAGACTTTACACTTTATGGCCTTCAGTTGGAAAAAATGGCTTTAAACTGGACCCTATGAGAGAAAATTTATAAATCTCTGAAACTAGTGAAAATTTATAGAAGTGGTAATAGGAAAAGTTCAAAAAATTCACCAAAATACTAGGTATTCATTCAAAAATAGGTAGATGATTTCTTTGTACTCAGACCTAATGATTGTGAAATACAAATTTTAATTTCTCCTGTACATAGTCTTCCACATTTTCATTTCATTAACATAAAAATAATATAACCTGTTAATGTTATTTTTAGCATTTTTGATTTTCTGAGCAGAAGAAAAAAACTAAGATATGAATTGTTGTTCTTCATCTGAATTCACTTCAACGCCACACAAATAACACAAACTAAAGTGAAAACTACAGGGACACATATCTGTAATACAAGTGTCATCCAGGAAAACAAAACTAAAATCGGGTATTAAATGCTGCATTAAGACCTCAGGACAATATTTGGCTTAAAATTTGGTTATTCAGCATTAAGACGTCAGTAAAATTGGTTACAAATCAAGTTATGCAGGATAATGGAATCAGAAGAAAAGTTGTCTTAAAACCAGGCTATGTAGCTTTAAGAAGTCAAGAGCATGGTTTATTTAAAATTGGGTCTGGCAGAATTGAGAAGTCAAGAGAGCAGGTGGCTCCAAATAAGGTTATTATGCAGAGTTATGAATCTAGGAATTTTGTTGCTCTACATTCAGGCTGTACTGGATCAAGGAGTCAGGAAAATGGTTGGCTTAAAATCTGGTAATGCAGCTTTTAGCAATCAGGAGAGTGGTTGGTATAAAATCTGGTTTTGTAAGATTGAGGAGTCAAGAGAATGATTGGCTTTAAAATCAAATTATACATGGTCAACACAGTTGTTGTTCTATGTTCAGGATATGCTTGAATAAGGATTCAGGAGAATGGTTGGCTCAAAAAAGATTTTATAGTATTTGGAAAGACGGAGAATTCTTGGTTTAAAATCAGAAAAATGAAGCGTAAAGCAGCAAGTACAATTATTTGCTTGAAATCAGGTAATTCAGCATTTAGAAGTAGCGAAAATAGTTGAAAATACAAAAAATACCGAAGTTGCATTGAAACAGTAAATTTCGTTATGTTTTACACGTGTTTCAAGGAGTAACCTCTCATCAGCAGCATTAAAACCAAATAACATGGAAAGCCATAATCCAAAAGTAGTAAAAACAGAAGTACTCATTTCCAAAAATATCGAAATAGGAAGCCAAATCCAGTACCAAGGACATCTACCGAGTGCCATACAAGGAGTGAAGCCTCAGTATTTTTAAAGGGTTAGAATTTGATAAAAACTGTAAATTTCTGTAACATGCAAGGTGAAATCAGACGAATAAGTCAGGAGAATGTTTATTGAATCAGACAATGCAACATAAAGAACTCAGAAGAATAGTTCGTTAAAATTCAGATAATACAGCATTAAGAATGGGGTAGAATAATTTGCATAAAAATCAGGTTTTGCAGAATTCTGAAGGGAATGGATTTGCTTAAAATCAGAAAATACAGGATTTGGGAGTCGGGATATTGGTTGGCTTAAAATCAAGTAAAGCAGCTTTAAAAAGTCAGATACTAGTGAGTGGTTTGTTGATTATTATGTGATGAATGGTTAAGAAGTCAAAAGAATGGCTGCTTCAAAATCAGCTTATGCAGTATTAAAAAGCCCTGAAATTAGTTGGTTCTACTATAAGGTTATGCAGCATTTCAAAGACAGAAAATGGTTGGTTGATAATTATGTTATACATTGTTTAGACGTCGAGAGAATTGTCTTAAAACGAGTTTTGCAGCATTAAGATCTTTAATGCATTTCCCACATGGTCCAATGTTTAACAAAGTTCTCTTCCATTTTGGATGCATAATCAGCTCCAAAGTAACAATGCTTTGTAAGCACCTCATTTTTCATGCTTTGTTTATCAGTGATTGTTTGCTTTTCCCACACTGTTTAATATTAATTTAGGTTCTCTACAGCTGATCTTGAATCAATAAACAGCAGCAAAGTAACAACACTTGGTTTGTCTCTCATAAGTATCATTCATGCTGTGTTTGGTGTAAATTCATGAATGAATAATTAAGTATAAGATTTTAGTATGCATTTTCCCAAAGAGGTCAGTGTTAAACTTAAATCTCCACTTGGTGAGTGTTCGGCAGCAAAATAACAACTTTTAAGTTTGCCTCTCATAAGTATCATTCATGTTGTGTTCCATTGATCAATTCAGTAGGTCCGTGGTTGTGCGGAATTAATAAATACANAACCCATCTTTCGGATGGGATGTAAACTCAGGTCCACGTGTTGGAAGAAATGCCACGCTTCCTGCACGTTAAAGAACCCTTGTAGCAAGCTCTTTTTTGAGTGGTCCGTAGGTGATCGGCTGCAAGGCTAAATTCCCCGCCCTTTTCGATGTCACCCTACTTTTCCAGTGGCAGTCAGAATTTCCAGTCCCATAACCCTTTCCATACCCCAAAGTGATCATTTACTAACAAACTTGTTCTCGTCTTGATATAGCTGAAATATTGCTCAGTAGACATTAAACAATATTCAATCAATCAATTCAGTAGGAGACTTTCGTATTCATATTCCCAAAGAGTTCAGTCCACAACTCTCATTCCTGCTAAGCTTGGAATAAATTCACCAGTGGTTCTCAGAGGATCTTTTCTTTTCAAATATGATTCAACATAAATCAAAGTTTCCTGGTAGATAAGGAATCAGAGCCCGAATCTCCTCAAGGAGAAACGGAAATAAGTCCAGGAATCAGCAGCACATCAAAACATCTGGTCAACCTCTCTTTAGTGTAATTCATGTCATCTATTGAGTGGTTCATGGGTCTCTCAAGAGGCTGTATCACACTCTTTGACCATTTTTTACCATTTTTGACATACAGTCCAATAGGGTCTGTAAGTCTCGTCATGTGACACCGAGAATTCATGATAAAATTAAAATTTGAAATTGTTTCCCGCCTAAATATGACGTTGCAGGATTATGACGTTCAATGTTTTTGCCAGAAACGTCACGTTTTTGTTAGAAATGTAACTTCCGGGTACAAATCATGTTCCCGGAAGTAGCAAAATTGAACGAGACTTACAGACCCTATGGGGGTATTTACAAAATTACCGAACAGAATTGTCAAGAGCCGAAGTCCATGCGGTAAAAAAAAGGAGGAGGAATACAACCGGAAAAATTGTCAAATAAACTTAAATATATGGTCTCATTTTCTTAATAGCACCGATGTTACATGACCCAATATTTAATCATATTCCCTGATTTGGGGCATCTTTGATTTGAAGAGTACTTTTCAGACACGTTTTTCATAGAAGCCTTACAAGGATAATTTAGACCTTATTTGTTGTTTCCGATGTCGCCATTGTCCTTGGATTATTCGTTTTGGATTGAGGTTCGGTTCTCACTTTCTTTAGGCCATGTTTGGTTATAATTGGAGATTTTTTAATATAAAAACCGGTATCCCATAAGGTTCAATAATAAGTAATTTTTTTACTGTCGGATGGGACTGCGCGGACACATATTTTAAAAGGGAGCACCCAAGAAATATTCAAAATACTCACTTTGCAGCTGCAGAGAAGATCTTTGATGGTTTAACCACGGCATCCAATTTTAACCATGTTCTCTATTGGCAGCCATCTTGCATATGATGCGGACTTGCCAGAAAAATTCTAAAGGGGTCAGTTAAGGACAATTGTGGTCAATTAGCAATTAAATAAACGAAGTAAATGCACATGAGACAAACTACAATTACATGACAAAACAAAGCAAAGGAACAATACTTTTATTGTTGTTCTTCACATTGTAGTCATAGTAAGTTCAAGATGGCCCCTAGCACCGGTTTGAGCAGAATTCATTGCTAGACGCGTGCCACATTCATTTTCATCTATCCATAAATGCGGGATCGTCAACAAAACTGGCATAGTGTTCTTAATAGACTAGTAGCTGTTGAACGACAAAATTCACGGAAGACAATCAAAGCACTAAAACATCCACAGCCACTCATCGAGTTAAAAGCAAGAAAACGTTTTGGTTTGGTTCCAAGTAGCTAAGACAATATCTTTGAATTTGATTTTGCATCAGTGTCCAACTAAAGACAACTGTGACCAAGTTTGATTAGTATTGGTTCATCAATTTTAGAGAAGGAGATCTTGAAATATTGTCCCTAAAAGTCCAATCTCAATCCACCAGCAACCATTTGTAATGAGGTATGACTTGCCGGACATATTTTCAAGGAAGAAGATGTAAGGACTATTTTGACCAAGTTTGGTTCCAATTGCAATTATTGTTTCAGAGGAAACGATCTTTGAATATGATCCCAAAGAGTCTAATTCAAACTCGGTTCCCCGTTGGCAGCAATTTTCGATCTGATCCAGATTTGCTCGAAACATTTTGTCACGTTTAACAAGCCAAAATACTTAATTATAATGTTTTCTGAAAAAAGTCCGTTACCTAGTTTTCTAGAGATTCGCACCAAATCTCAGTTGACCTACACCTAGGTATCAGTGCAGAAAAACGTTTACCAAATGAACTGAGTTTGCTCAATAAAACCAAATATTTTGATATAATTCAAAGGAAACCAAATAGTTGTAAACTGTTAATTCTCTCAATGAGACTCTTCTCACTTGACTTGTCCTCAGTTGACCGACTGCCAACTGAGCTTCTCCTCAATATAACTTAATTTATCTTAATAAGAACAATGTCAAGCAATATGTGAGACTCTTGTCCTATTTTGTTGACTTCTGGAACCAACAATCAGGTCTATGCTCTGTGAGAATTAGAGAGAAATGATAGTTTTCTATCTGTTATATACTGTTTTATCTTCTTGGCGTCGTGTACAAAATTAGGTAGTCGTGTGCAAATATATAGGGTCGTGTGTAAAACCGTGTGCATAGATACGTATATCAGGGCAGTTTCAAAAAGATTATCGATTTGCTTTTCCATGTTAAACTACCGGTAAATTCCCCAAATGGAGTATCTTGGACAATGCAAGAACTGCCTGGACATATTTATAAGTTACCGTTAGAAGACTATTATTACCTAGTTTGGTTCCAGTTTCCCAACTAGTTTTACAGATGAAAAGTTTTGCATGATTTAACGTAGGATCCATAGTTTCACTAAATACCCGGCTGGAACAAATCTTGGAAGAGGTGTGGACTCGACAGACAACTCCCGCCATGATTGAAAAGTAATCCTTGACATACAGAATATTCCTGTAAATAAAACTGAACCTCTATAACAAACTGTTTCGGAAATAGAACAAAATGGGTTCATACACATTTTCATCTACAAAATTCAAGTACTTTCAAAGGACATTCAGTCCATAAATTTTCAGACACGGCATTTTATGCGGAGGGCATTTTTCGGGGATTTGCTGTTCTTGGAACCAATAAAGGAGAATTACTTCTATGTAGATCTTCATTTCATGAATATTTATTGCAATTCAAACTTGACCTCTATTAACTATTGCTTTTTTAATAGAAATTTTTTTATATGTACTTAACTTTGAAAATATTAATTTCAAGCAATACACAATAACTATATAGAGCATGATATAGAAATAAAATAAACTCATAAATGAACAATATGTAAAAATTATTTTATTGAAATTCATAATAATATAGGGCAAAAAAGAAGTTGAAGTAACTGAATATACAATAACACTCAAACTAGCTATTTCTGTAAGTATAACTGACCTTGACATTTGACCCAAACCAATAGACGACTTCCTTGGCTCATAAGTGTTCATAGAAACAACTCTCTTTCCAACCCATAAAGGCATTCTGAGGTTATGCCCAAAAAATTATTTTCTTCAAACAACGGCAGTAGAACTTTTTCTGCAAGTGACCTTAACTTTAAACCCACTGATCCCAAAATTGCAGTCTTCATTTTTCATAGACGTTGTCCAAAGGGGTAATAAAAGGAATATTTTGACCAAGTTTGGATCCAATTGGCTTTGTTGCGTCAGAGACAAAAATCTTTATATGCTTTTCCATAGGGTCCAATGTAAACTATGTTCCCTGCTGTCAACTATCTTGGATGTGATGCGGACTTGCCAGACACATTTCTCAAAAAGGGCCAAGAAAAATTGTCACCTAGTTTGGTTCTAATTGGCAGAGTAGCTTCAGAGGAAAAGATCTTTGAATGTGTTTTCACATAAGGTACAATATAAAACTAAGTTTCCCGCTTGCGAATATCTTGAAAGAAGTGCAATCTTACAAGACATGTTTTGAAAGGGATCAAATAAAGGGCAATAACTCCTACATGGATTTTAGATTTTTTTTTCAAACTATCCAGGTGGATAAATTTTGATCTCCTGAATATTTTTGATATATTTTAATATTTTAACTTAAACTATTTTTGAAATATGTCAAAAAGTATAAACGAAAATTTATTATCAATAAAGGGCAATAACTCCTATATGGGTATTCAGATTTTCCTTCAAAATATTTACGTGGGTAGATCTTGATATGCTGACCGTTTTTGTAATTCAAGCTTAACCTCTATCTGATATAGTTTTTTTTGAAAAATTAAATAAAAAGCATAAAGATGTTGAAAATTTTATAGGGCAATAACTCTAAAATAAGTCATCAGATTATCTTAAAAATTGCAGGGTGCGTAGATCTTGTGATGCTGACTTGTAGTTCATGTCAGACTTTTGATATCTGCAACGGTTTTTGAGTTATTTGCCCAAAAAATGCAATTTATCCCTATGTTCTATTCATAGCAACAGTGGCCATGTTGTTTGGCCAAGCGGACAAAAAACACTATTTTGAGAAGCTATGCCCTGCTGATGATTCAGGCAAAGTTTGGTTTCATTTGACTTAGTGGTTTCAGAGGAGCAGATTTTTAAGGACTGACGACGGGCAACAGACGCCAAGTAATGGCAATAGCCAACTCTGGCTGTAGCCGGGCGAGCTAGAAATGTTATGAAAGGCGTCTAAATTGTGATCATCATTTATTTACAGACTTTGAACTGCTTCTCAGAAATAATAAGAATATATATTTTCATTCTTATTAACTATGGAAATATAATTGGAAATCTCAGTCTACAGTAAAACACAAACAGAATAAAGAGAATACATCTAATGTAATAAAGATTTGTCAGCACAGTAAAATTATGAGTATAAAATGTTTAATGGCAGTAACAACATCAACATTATTGTCGTCTGCTACTTTTAATGGTAATTTCATTTAATTTACTTACAGAATTGTTGAATGACAGTAACAACATCAGCATGAGTATTGTCGTCTGCCACTTGTAATGGTGATTTACCTTTATTGTTACATTGTTGTGGATTGGCACCCTGTTGTAATAATATTGTAACAATTTGTACATGCCCTTGTTCACATGCTTTATGTAATGGTGTATTTCCTTTGTTATCATATAAATCAATCATAATCTTGTTTTCCTTATTGTACTTAGTAATACAAGGACAACATCAATATGGTTGTTATAACTGGCAATATGTAAAGGGGTGAGACCATCATCTTTAGACTTGTTTACATCAGCTTTAATTTCTAATAATCTGTTCAATATATTAACATGGCCAACCTTACAAGCTTCATAAACAGGTGATTCGCCATTATCCATGTACTTATTCATATCAGCTTGGCATTCTATCAGTTTATTGACTACTGATAGATGACCTTCCTGAGAGGCTATATAAAGAGGTGATGCACCATCATTATCACAATTGTTTATATCAGTTTGGCATTCTATCAATCTTTCCAGTATAGATAGATGACCATTTTGACAAGCTATATATACAGGTGATGCACCATCATTACAACATTTGTTTATATCAGCTTGGCAGTCTATAAGTCTATTGACTACTGATAGATGACCTTCCTGACAAGCTATATAAAAAGGTGATACACCATCATTATTACACTTGTTTATATCAGCTTGGCAGTCTATCAGTCTATTGACTACTGATAGATGACCTTCCTGACAAGCTATATAAACAGGTGATGCACCATCATTATCACACTTGTTTACATCAGCTTGGCATTCTATCAATCTATTCAGTATGGATAAATGATCAACCTCACAAGCTATATAAACAGGTGATGCACCATTATTATTACACTTGTTTATATCAGCTTGGCATTCTATCAGTCTATCTAGTATAGATAGATGACCATTCTGACAAGCTATATAAACAGGAGATACACCATCATTATTACACTTGTTTATATCAACTTGGCAGTCTATCAGTCTATTGACTACTGATAGATGACCTTCCTGACAAGCTATATAAAAAGGTGATACATAGTCATTATTACACTTGTTTATGTCAGCCTTACAGTCTATCAATCTATCCAGTATAGGCAGATGACCATCGTAACAAGCTACATAAACAGGTGATGTACCATCATTGTAACACTTGTTTATATCAGCTTTATATGCAATCAATCTATCCAGTATAGATAGATGACCATAACAACAAGCTATATAAACAGGTGATGAACCATTATCCCTACACAGATTAACAATACTATCACTAAGTAACCACTGTGACAATTTATCACAACAAATAGGAGATTGACATAATACTCTACATCTACTATTGTTTACAGTGTTGTCTAATATCCACTGTGTCAGAATAATATCACCAACAAAACAACTCTGAAACAATATAGTATTATGGTAACAATTGTCTACAGTTACATTTGCTAGCATTACTTGGAATGATTTGTCATGTTGTTTTATATGATCAAGTAACTTAACAATAAATGTTGGTGACTTAAAGTTTCTACTACAAAACAGACTGTACACTTTACCATCTGACCAATCATTTATAAGTCTACTGATATACATATCTAAACAATCATCAGGTAAATAAATTGTAAAGTCAATGTTAGTGTCTGTGTTATCTGGTGTTTTCCAGAAAATTCTCTCATTTATAAACTGACTTGTAGCATTATCAATAATACACCTTAACATTTTATCTCCAAAATATTTAGCTAAAAAATCAAATAGTTTATCATGTACAGTTTTATAGCAATCACCATCTTTGACAACAAATGTACCCTCCAATGTATGAAGAGCATCTTTCAGACATTCTGTAGATGTACCTCTATGTAGTTTGCATCTATCAAGTGTATTCTCAGTGATTTTACTATTATCACTAGAAAGATGGTTTTCACTTAAATTATTATTAAACATAACAACCAAAGCTAATACACAATATTTAAATTTTCCTTCATCACCTTCATTCAAAAGGTTGTCAACTTCTTGTTTATAACAATCGAATGGTTTGGAGAAAAATAGATTGAGGTCACTAAATTTATCTTTCTCATACAAACTACAGAGAAGGGGAAAGAACTCATACTGTTCTGACATTTCACTAACTTCATCAGCTTGATCACCGAAGTATTTTTTAGCTAAACTGGACTTCTCATGTAAAGTTAGACATAATTCTTCTGAATTAAGATTACATTCATTTGAAGTAAAAAGTGATAAAGCTTTAAATTTTTCATCTTTAAATACTTGTAATCTACATGTAGCAATAATTTTACAGTAGTTATTGTCTAACAATGGTGTAATATTTGGTAACATAAGTTTCCAGTCATCTAAATATTCCTGATTAAGAGAATAATGTCCACATATATCATCAATGACAAATAAAGTTTTACTTCCTGGTTTGGTGTATTTGTGTATCTCTTTAGGTCTACATGTAGGTATGACTGTATAACCTTCACCTTTCATAATCAGAGCTACATGTCTTACTATAAATGTTTTTCCTTGACCAGAATTTCCTGTAACTGTCACACAATTGTGTTTCTTGATACACTTTAACACCTCTCCAACAGCTTTGGTGGACACACACAATTTATCTTTGTTTTTCCACAATTCTATCTGTGCCTCTATTTGTCCTACGGAAAGAAATATCGATTTTTAGTACCATGACTTCACCGTTAAATAAAGGGAAGAAAACTTGTATAAGGTAATTAAATAGCAATCAATACTGATATGACAGTCATGTCATAACGTTGTAATCGTTTAGAAAGGATAAATATGTAGGGTAAAGTAGTGAGCACAATTACCTTTATATACAACTCCATTTTTTCAGTAGTAACATCCTTTTGTTAATTTTTTATTTGGCTGAGCTATAGGTTGAAAACAACAAATTTGCCAATCAAAGTCTTTATTGGAATGTTGCAAGATTTCTTGGATTTCCACTCGGGTGACATCAGCATGATCTTAAATTTAACCTCGTGCGCCATCAGTAATGGGTCAAATCTATCCTAAAGTTAACTTCAGTAAGAAGTTAAATCTTCCCTGAATGTGACATCAGTAAGGTGTTAAATCTACCCTGAATGGGACGTCAGCAAGAATTTAATCGACCTTGAATGTGACATCAGTAAGAAATTAAATCTACCCTATATGTGAAAACGGTAAGAGTTAAATCTACCTTGAATGTGACATCAGTTAAGTGTTATATTTCACCTGAATATGACAACAGTAAGGTGTTAAATCTACCCTATATGTGACAACAATAAGGGTGTTAAATCACTGAATATGACATCAGTAAGGTGTTAAATGTTCCCTGAATGTGACCCAGGTAAGGTGTCAAATCTACCCTGAATATGACCTCTAATTGCAGATCTTTTTCTTTTCGAGACTTCATAAAAAAAAAACTTCAAAAAGAGTGATAAACTTATTTCTATTTTCAATGATAACAGCAGATATGTTGACGATATCCTAACTATTGACAATCCCCAGTTTTAAGATTATGTAGACATTATTTAAACTGGAATTAAATAAAGCTAACAATGATTAAAACTACTGCCATTTTCTGGATCTAACTATCATTATCTTACTATTATTATTGACCCTGGTAAAATAAAAACTAGAATATATGATAAACGGGATGATTTTTATTTCACAATTATTAAGTTCCCTTTTCTTGACGGCGACATTCCTCTAGCTCTATCCCACGTTGTATATATTTTTCAACTGGTACAATTAGCACGAGTTTGTTCTACTCTTGACGATTTCAATGAACGTAACCTTACTATCACAGACAAACCTTTACAACAAGGTTACGGATTTCATAAGTTGTTCAATACATTCAAGAAGTTTTATAACAGATATGAACATTTGATATCTAAATATGGCGTTACCCCTTTAACAGCTTATTACCAAGGATATTTCTAAACCTCGTTTTTACGGAAATGTTGTTAAAAATACCAGACATTGATTAAAAGTCCAGAAAAGCTGGAACGTAACTTACATTCTTTACCTAATAGGGGATATCGACAAGATATTCTGCAACCGTTAAATTAGCTTTGAGGCCTAGTGACCCGAAAATTTTGAACATATACTGGCCTCTCACTGATACTGCCGACGTCTACTGAAATTTATGATGATTCTTGACCAAACCCTTCGGGAAGTTTCGAGTTTCATTTTTCTTGCGTAGTGCGACAGTGTTCTACCAGCAGACTAGGTTCCTTGAGATAGCCGGCATTTTAGCGGCGAGCACTCCTTGACCCGTCTCTCAAAATTACGTATTGCCTTCTTATCTCCTTTCAAGATTGTGGTCATGGAGTTAGTAGTCCGCCTGTATTGGGTTTTATTCGTATGTTTTTTTATACTATAGGGAAACGGGACAGAAAAAAGGGAGGTTTGGGTACCCATTAAACGGTTTAACCCCACTGCTGGCTTTTGCTAGTGCCGGTACCAAGTCCGGCTGTCCCAAATTCCTATCGTTGTCTACGTTTGTCTATTTCCTTATTTGTGTTTTTCCTGTGTAGTTCGCTGGCAGATTATGGCATGTAATTATAATTGTCAGCCATTGTAGGTGTTTCCTGTTATCCTTTTTTTTACATCACTTAAGTTATAAATTTACGATGAATGTGACATCAGTAAGGTGTTACTTTAATGTGACATAAGTTACGTGTCAAATCTACCCTGAATGTGTCTTCATTAAGGTTTTAAATCTACCCTGAATGTGACATCAGTGAAGTATTTAATTCACTCTGAAGATGACATCAGTAAGATATAAAATTTATCTTGAATGTTACATAAGTAAGGTGTTAAATCTACCCTGAATATGACATCGGTAAAGTGTTAAATCTATCCTGAATGTGACGTCAGTAGGGATTGAAAACGCACTGATTGTGAGATCAGTTGAGTATAATACCTACCTTTAATGTGTGCAGGAATGACCTCTAACATAAGTTGTTCTATTTCTGTTACCCTCTGGGTATTTGCTGTAGACAAAAGAAAAAAATAATTTCAATACTTCCAATCCACATAACATTTATTATTCAAACTGAGCTACCAGGTCTGACAAAGTGTTTCTTAGCCTTGCTTGTATGTAAAATACCATTGTGTTTCTGAGATTATCTTTGAATATGTTTGAAAGGGTTATCCATTTGGCGCCATTTCACACCCCCTTTTAAAAATCATTTGGCAAGAATTCCCCTTATAATCTAGGCAGTAGATTCTGTTGAAATCAAAGCATTAGAATGCCTTTTTCAAAACATATTTAGGCAGGGGTTCTCTTAATTAACTAATGCATAAATAATTTTGAATACAAAACCTACAATTTAGAAGAATCCTTTTTCGAAGATTTTAGTCTATGCCAACTGTAATCTCCAACATCCATTACAACCCATATCAGACCCTCATTCAAAAAATTGGCATGTGTTCCCTTTATTATCTAGTTTATTCATCTAGCCGAAATCGTAAATAAAATATGTAGCAGAACACTTTTTTTTTTCAAAAACTTTAGTTTTCTAGTCGTTTTGTCATGGCAACTGGGAGCTCCGCCATCCATTTCAACCCATATCAGACTATAATTGGTCAGGAGTTCCCGTTATAATCTAGGTAATACATATTGCTGAAATCAAAACATTCAGAGTCCCCCTTAAAAGAATTAAAAATTGCAGGGCTTGCCCTCAATAATTGCTGAACGATTGAAAAGAACTGCTTACAAAAAGACCTTGGAGGTTCGGATACCCCTAAACCAGTTTAACCATATCGCTGGCTTTTGCCAGTGCCGGTGCAATGTCCGACTGTCCCGAATTCCTATCGTTGTTTACCTTTGTCTTGTTTGTATTTTTCCTGTGTAGTTCCCTGGCAGATTGTGACATGTAATTGTAATATCCAGTCATTGTAGATGTTTCCTGTTATCTACTGTTGTATACTGTGAAAGTACTTTTGTTTGTGGGGTTCCAATTTTCGTAGATTTCGTTGTTCGCTAAAACCACGAAAATAAGTTCCCAACGAAATGCATTTTTATACATAGAGTTTTAAGCATCGATTTCGAAACCACGAATTTAAGTGCCCACGAACATGTGATTTTTATGAAAACCACGAAAATTGATGTCCACGAATAACAGTACGTCCACAGTATTCAAGTTTATTACTTCTCTTAGTTTCATTGTCTCCCTCTTTAAAATTATCATTTTTCATTATATATATAATCTTAGATTAATGACACTCCAAAAATAGTAGAGATATACATAAATAGACATATTTGATGTATAGTACAACTTCTACTAATAAAAATAATATTTTTGCATGAACATTAAAACTTGA
>MJUU01009840.1:129859-147324 GCA_002080025.1 Modiolus philippinarum
TCCTTAGTTTTAAACAGAATTTACAAAAATTTAGGTATTGTACAGTTCTAAATAAAATAGGCTTTCGGGTCAGTACCGAAGTACTGACTACTGGGCTGGTGAATACCCTCGGGGACTAACAGTCCACCAGCAGCAGAATGGAGCAAATCCTATAGATCAGCTTTCACCATATGTCAGACTTTGTCCATTATACAGAACCACATCCCTAATTTCAGAGCTCTGTAAGTTTATTCTATTAAATAATACTTCGTCCATTATTAAGTTAATAGGGTTCCTATGAGGTTCAGAAAAAAGGAATGGTCTAGACTATTTTTCGTCGTTTATTTTTGTCAGTTTTGTCTGCATTTTGCACGAAATTGAAAAAAAAATGAGAAGAAGGGAGGTTCCAACCCCTGCTACCTCCCTGGATCCCCAATGTAAAAATATCAAGTACAAATTCTTACCTAATTTCAGACGTTCTATGTCCACTTCTGTAACGATGGTGGATTGAATTTTATCAGCAAGTTCTTTGTGGATGTTCTCTTCTCTTAGCATATCAATAAATTTTTTGTAACCATCCTCTGTTCTTAACTTCTCTAAAAGTGTTCTATTCTTCATTGCACGATTTGATATAAAACATAATTCTGAAGAATCGTCCACTTCTAACACTTCAAGTTCCACCAACCTATCTATTATTGAACTACAATCCATATTTCTTACGATGTAATCATAATTCTTAAGTAGCTTTATTTCGTATTCAGATATACCTGGACAGTCTGTTAAAAGATATTAAAATAGATTTAGAGGCTTAATAGATGGTTAACAAATTCAATATGACAATTAATATTAATTTACTTTATAAGTTTATAAGTCTCATTGACTTTCATCTTAAAATTGACAACAGATGTAGACTTCAAACTAAGCTGTACGGTAAACGCAATGACTTCACTTTTCCAATAGTCAACTTCCCTTTTCTTTGTAGCAACATCCCAACAGCGCCAGCATACGGAGTTTATATCCCCGAGCTCATTTGCTATTCAAAAGCATGTGGTCGATTCAGTGAATTTCTTGATAGAGCCAGGTTTCTCAAAAATAGGCTACTTCAACAAGGGTATTTAACCCAAAACTTGAAGTCATCCGTCCAGAGTTTTACGATCTACATCACCATCTTGTGGACTGCTATGGGATATCTGTTTCCCAGATGACAACAGAGCTTAATTGTTATTTCCTCTACCGGATTTGACCTTACTACCGGATTTGACATGTTCAACACGCCGGTGTCTTATCAGAAGCCGGAGATGCTTACTCGGTGCACCTGATCTCACCAATGGTTTATTATTGGGTCTATGTTGTTCATCTTTGTGTTTGTGTGTCTTCATTTTTCTTTTCTGTGCCGTACTCATGTTGTGTCTCTGTTTCTTTGTTGTTTCTGATGTTGCCATTGTCCTTGGATTATTTGTTTTGGATTGACGGTTCGGTTCTCAACAAATTTAAATAAATATGCCTGAACATTTCCCAATTCACCAAATAAAGCATGAATTATCTCACCATATCAAACACGTCTCGTCTCACAATATCAATAATTTCCTATCTCACTAAACCATACATGGGAGTTGGCAAAACAATTCCCCGTGTTCAGTTGTATGCTCTTTATTTTTTTTAGATATGATGTACTTGAGCAAACATCCCTACCTCATAGTAAGTTCAAGTCTGCCCATAGCACCGGTTTGAGCCGAATTCCCTTACTAAATGTTGAACAACGCTACATCCATGTATCCATTTTGTCATGGATGCAGGGTCGTCAACAAGCATAATATATTTGGCAAAGTACTCTTACAAACACTGTCATTCCTTGTCTTGTCTCACCATATCAACGATGTCATGTCTCAACATTTCAAACCTTTTTCTCCAACCATATCAATCATGAAGTCTTGTCGCACCATATCAAACATGCCTTTCAATACTGAGACAGCACAGTTTCTTTTTAACTGATGCAATATTTTCAAGAGTCGACTTTATTGTTTACCTGGGCAATGGCTACCTCAGTCTTGGTCAAAGTGGTTTCATATTTTCAGAGAAGACTTCTGGATTCAACACAAAGGGTCCACCAAAAAAAAACTATTTTGCTCTAGACAACTCTGTTCGGTATTTTTGGTATTACCCCTATTGAACTTAGTTCATTCCAATTGTCTAAATGAGTTTCACAGAAAATCTTTGAATGTGTAACCATAGGTCCAACATTATATAATTGCGTTCCCCGCTAGCGACCATCTTTCATTTGGTGAAAGCCTGTCTGCAGTGGTCCTTAGATGGTCCCCTTTAAAAAGGGTTTCTAATTATAGCCAAACTAAGTTTGGTTAATATAAGACCTTTCGATTAAGAGGAGTTTACAACCAACAAAAGACGATTCCAACTGGTGGCAACTGGTGGCAAAATTACGTCCTGGCTATACATTCACATTAGCGGACCCAGATGGGGTTCTAGAGGTTTGCATGCCCCCTTCTATAGTTTTTTTTTACCTAATTTCGTAAAGAATTTCGGCAAAATCAGTAAAAATTGCAAAAAAACAACTGAACCCGCCCTTTTTCTGAAACCCCTTTAGAACCCCCATCCCTTTTCAAAGGCGTGATCTGGCAGTGATTCAGGATGAAAAGATAAATTATAGCAAACAACTGTTTTTATTGCTTGTCATTGTAGGTTATTATGTATTTTTTACATGAAATATATAATTTGTGTAGATGTTGGGAAACTGACCTCATCACTCTAGACGACTGACAATTGAGGTAAAGGCTTTTTAAAACAAAATTTCACCTAAACATGATTGTCATTCCCGTCTTGAATTATGCTTGGTCTCAATGTACAAAACATTTCTGGCCTCAATATGTTAAATATGTCCTGTGTAAACAGTGTCTCATTTCAACATATTGAATACAAATTCCTACTAACTTGCAATATTTGTCGTCTCTCGTGTTTCTGTGCTTTCAAGTTTTTCTATTTCTTTTGCCACATTTTGATTAATACTCTCTGATTTCTTCAATGCATCCACGAGTATACTGAACGTGGAATAAGGCCTTGAATCCAAAATATTCAACACCAATTCATTACGATGACCTTGCCTCGTACGTTTCTGTATTTCTTCTCTGTCTTCCCTCGTCATTATACACTGGGAAATTAATAGATCTAATACTGACTGGTCCAGGATGGTGGAATCAACTATTTTATGGAAATATTTGCTGAATTCATGATCTATGTCTCCTAAGAATGAAACATTTTAGACATGTATGGAAACAAGCCGCTACAACAAAATAATACAATCAATATAATATACAAGTGTGATTGCATCAGCAAGACTTGAAAGGTGGTCAGCATTTTACTTAAATAGATTCCCCCCTTTAATTTCAGAAATGTATACTTTTGCTTATAAAAATATGTATTTGTGTAGATCAAAATACTTATTGCTAATAGGGCCTGTAAGTCTCGTAAAATTTTGGAACTTCCGGGATCAAAAATTGTACCCGGAAGTTACATGTTTAACAAAGATATATGACGTTTCAAACAAAAAATTGAACGTCACAATCCTCTGACGTCATGTTTTGGAGGGAAACATTTTCGAATTGCCTGTTTATCGTGGATTCTCGTGAGTCACATGACGAGACTTACAGACCCTATTGCAAAGTGCAGCATGATACAACCGCAGAAAAACTGACAAGTTTTGACAGAAACAACGGCAGTAGAATACCGAAGGAACAAGGGAAGCGAAGACTACAAAAATCGAAATCCGAAGACATGGCAGAAACGGCAACAGAGAAAAACAAAGACAAAACAAGGACGTGAGACATGACTATGGACATAGAAAAGTGAAACTTTTTTATCCTTATCCTATGGAAAATTAAAATCTTTTAAAACGCTTATCTATAATTTCAAGAAGAGTACACAAACCCTATAAAAATCCGATACAAAAATAATAAAAATAATTACTCGGTTACAAAAAACAAGATGCTGGTCCCCGTCGGCTAAAAAAAAAGCTCGGAAATGGTGAGGGCTACAGAAAATTTTTGACGTATCGAATTTAACACGAAAGAGACAGGAATCGCCCACAGAACTTCACAACACAACACAAATGAATACGGGCGTCAGAAACGATAGGCACTTGTGTGTTCAATACAAATCATATATTGTCCCAGACCAAACCGACTTAGATATGGTGTACTTGTACATGAGATAATATCTCATGTGTAAACTTTGTTCAATTACGATTATCTAAATTTATGTAAATTCTAAAACCGAAGGATTAACTCCTACCATCGTAGTTTTGTCCTTAGCTATATTTGATATTACTGATTATTCGGATTTCGTTTTAATTGTTTTATGCATGTTAACATTTTTGGAAATTATGGATTTCCTATGCTTGGGTTCTAGTGCTGCTGATGAGGAATTAATTTCCGAAATGGCCACACAGCTCATTAAAATTATTGCAGTAAGAGTTAACATATGTGTTATAATCTCATGTTCATTTACTCCATATCCTTTCGTAAAATATTTAATACAGGAGTTTGTCTTTTATTGCAGTGTGGAGTTGGTAAAACAATTCCCCCTGGTAGAGATGTATGCCCTTTATTTTTCTTAGATATGGTGTACTTGTACATGAGATAATAGCTCATGTACAAGTCCGGGGCACCTGATGTCACTCTTGTTTATTGAGAGTTCACACTGTTAGTACTTTAGTTTTTTGTGTTGTATATGTAACGTTCGTGTGTTTTGTGGGCATGTGGTGTCTTTGGTCTTCCGTCTTTTGGTGTGCTTGCTTTTGCCTTGTCTCGACTTTGATTTGTGTAATCTTGTGCTTTGTTCCTTCGGTATTCTACTGTCGTTGTCATGTGTAAACTTTGTTCAATTACGATTATCTAAATCTATGTAAATTCTAAAACCGAAGGATTAACTCCTACCATCGTAGTTTTGTCCTTAGCTATATTTGATATTACTGATTATTCGGATTTCGTTTTGTTTTATGCATTTTAACATTTTTGGAAATTATGGATTTCCTTTGTTTGGATTCTAGTGCTGCTGATCAGGAATAAATTTCCGAAATGGCCATACAGTTCATTAAAATAATTGCAGTAAGAGTTAACATATGTGTTATGATCTCATGTTCATTTACTCCATATCCTTTCGTAAAATACTGAATGGGCAAATTTTACTTTAGGAGACCCTGTCCTTATTAACCTAACAGTATTCCTAACGTAACACTAAAATAGGACACTTACCCTTACCCTTTTCCCAATTCTACCCTAACCAAACCAAAGACTACCGAGGTAAGTGTAAAAGAAATGAAAATCTAAAAAAAAGTGGGTCCCCTAATCTAAAATTAGGCCCTTGAGTAAAAAGGGAAAAAAAAATGAACATACTCAGAAAACTGCAATTAGGGACTACCGTCTAAATATTAAATCGGACAGGCAAATTTTGCAGAGCCAGATTATTCATTTACGAAAACTGAAATTTCTGGTCAGGATATCTTGATTCAAGCACTTGAGGACCGAAAATTATTTATTTTCCTTTTTATTATACTGTTGAATCCGGTGGCTGGAATTTTATCCTCATTTTGTTTTTGGCGTGGGAAAAATTTATTTTCACCTTAGTTCCTGCCAAAATATAATGGCTAAGAAATAAATACACAAAAAGACTTACAGTAAAAATTAAACTAGCAAACTAGAAAAAAGTCCAACTTATCAAGACTTTTACAAAGAAGTACATAGAACATGAAGACAATACACACAGGTACTGTCCTGACAAATGCTCACAGTTACTGACAGCTAGCTAAGGACATAATTTCCAAAAAAAAAATACATTTAGCCCAGTCCTTTAATTTCAGCTTCCGCTACATAGACGATGTACTTTCTCTTAATAATCCAAAATTCAAGGAATATTTACACCAGATCTATCCCAATGAGCTTGAAATTAAAGAGACTACCGATACACCTACTTCAGCTTCGTATTTAGATCTTTTAATTTACATTGACGAAAATGGACGTTTGAAATCTAAGCTGTATGACAAACGTGATAATTTTAACTTCCCAATTGTGAACTTTCCCTTTCTGAGCAGCAATATACCTACCTCTCCAGCCTATGGAGTGTACATTTCACACTTGATTCGTTACTGTCGGGCATGCAGTTTATATAGTGACTTTTTAGTTAGAGCAAAAACACTGTCCCAAAAGCTGCTTAGTCAGGGATTTGTTCAGCCTTTGTTACTTTCATCCCTTCAGAAATTCTATGGCCATCACCATGACATCATTGACAGATATGACGTGTCTGTGTCCCAAATGAAAACGGACATTTTCAGCTAGATTTCACGTCCTCACGGATTTGACATAATCGGATTTGACTCAACCCTGGATTGACTCACTGATAGTGTGACGGGTGCCGCTAGCGGAGCAGGACATGCTTGCCCTTCCGGAGCACCTGACGTCACTCCCGGTTTTTATGGGAGTTCACACTGTCGGTGGTTTTAGTTTTTTGTGTTGTCTTGTATTTCATACTGTAAAATTTTAGTTTTGTCTTCGTTGGTGATGTCCGTGCTACTGGTTTGTCCTGGTAAATGTTTTAATACTCAAGAGACTTACAAAAGCCTTTCAAATTTTTACCTTGGTACTGTTTGAGGGTTAGAGAAGTAACACTTACCATGGATTTTTATTGGTTTTGTCTAAGGGTTAGAAAATGGCAATTCCAATCAGCCTCAATTCAGACTTTAAAAACAAAATATACCTCACTGATTGTGTGACAGGTGTTGCTAGTGGAGCAGGACATGCTTACCCTTCCGGAGCACCTGATGTCACTCCCGGTTTTCATGGGAGTCCACACTATGAGTGCCTTAGTTCTTAATGTCCGTGCATTGTAGCTGTCTCACGTCCTTGTTTTGTCTTTGTTTTTATCTGTTACCGTTTTTGCCACGTCTTTGGACTTCGATTTTTGTAGTCATCGCTTCCCTTGTTCCTTCGGTATTCTAGTGCCGTTGTTCCATTGACTATGATATCAAGGCTTCTTACATATAAAACTTTAAATGAAATACTTATTACTCCCCTTTGGGTCGTTGTCTCTTTGACACATTCCCCGTTTCCCTTCTTTTTTCTATTTTAAATAAATTTCGTATAGCAACATCATGAATTATGAAAGAAGAACATTATGTTGTGCAATGCCAAATACTTCCAATATGAAGTATAGATTCAACAACAATGCTGTATTTGTATCCTTTATGAATAAGTTTGTCAAAAAAAAAAAACAACGGCAGTAGAATACCGAAGGAACGAGGGAAGTGGTGATTACAAAAATCGGATTAATAAGTTTGGAAGGACACTTTTTTAATTTATGCGCTTTGTATGTTCGTTGTGGCTGCCATTTCAACTATGAAAACAATTATTGCTTGTAATATTGATCACAAGAGGGTGCGGTGTGTCTGTATAAGATCACCCGACGGCCGGAGGTGAGCTTATACAGACACAACAAGTCCGACAATGATAACTATTTTACATCTCAGCTAATATATGAAGTGAAGGAACATCGATATATAATTTTAAAAAATTATTTCAATGCTGATAATGTTATGAAATAAATATTTCACACTACATGCATAATAATAATATTTACCCTGACTGTGACCCACACCGATTCTTTATATACGATTTTTTAACACGGTAACCCCAACGAGTTCGTGGTCTAGTAGGTAGTGCAGAAGTCTACTAAACGAAACAACCCTGGTTCGAATTCCACTATGGACTATATTATTTTTCAATGTTTTAAAATCTTAATATTTTACTAAGTTCAAAGAACTGGGGCCTTGAAAGAAGTAAGTAAAAAGTAAAAAATTCTTTGTTATGACTAAATTTCTCCTTTGTTGAAAGATGAACTGAGGCTTTACATCTAAACAATACCTATTGTATAAGTGAGTATCTGCCTTAGGGCATTCTATTGTCAATCGACTCTTGATTAAATTGCCTGAGGAAACGTCAAGGATTTTGCTGCAACTTACTCTTTTGTTATTTAATGATTGTTCAATAATAACTTAATGATGAAATATGAAATACTTAGAATAAGAAAAATAGTTCTTTTTCACAAATAATTATATTTAGAATGTATATTGTACTGAATATATTCCCTGTTCTTTCAGTTATGATGAATCTTTCTTGAAAATATATTTGAAGACATAATTTTTCCCTGTGACGTGTTGTCTGAAATATATGTCTGAGAATACTTGATGACAAATAAACCCCATTTAGCGTTTAATTTTGAAATAATACTATTGGACGTACCAGTATTCCTAATGATATATGTCACTTGTGGGAACAACTTTCCCAAAATCCCAATAATAATAAGAGACAGAACTTGAAATGAGGAAATTCACAAGTTTTACCATAATGTTTTCCAAATTTAACCTTAGTTCAGTGCTCCATAGTTCAGATCTCTCAAAAAGTGTAACAGAAAGTGATTGAACAAAGTTCAATAAGCTAATTATGTCTCATCCTGACTGATTTTCTGTGAACAAGTCGATCAGCATCACAAGCAAACCACACAATGTAATCTCCTTCTACATGCTCACAAAAAGAGACAAAAACAAAGTAAACATGGCAAAATGTAAGAAAATCATGTCCTTGTTCAATAATATGATGCACACTTTCTAAAACCATTTCTAAACAGAGATCATTGGATTCAGAATGTTATTGGTTTTGCATTTTAACCAACAATGACCAAGTGTGAAAATACTGCAACAATAATGTCAGGATTGCTTTCTATGATTTATAGAGTTTTTTACGAAATATAAAAACCCTTAAAATTGCAATTTAATTCAATGCAATTACGAGTGTAAATACAAAAAATCATTATAACTGAAAGAACAGTGAATTAACATCCACATTATAACAATTTCTACGAAAAAATTCTATCCCAAATGGTCAGTCTTTTGTATTTCATCATTTACATGATTAAGTCATTATTGAGCAATCATTAAGCGACAAAAGAGTAAATTGCAACAAGATTCGTGACCAATGAAGGAACGTTTTTCCTCAGGTAATTTAATCAGGAGTCGATTGACATTAGAATACCCTAAGGCAGATTCACACTTATACAATAGGTATTGTTTAGATCTTTCAACAAAGGAGAAAATTTTGGTCCATCACCTTACAATACTACCTGTATCACAATAACATGCATATTGGTGGAAGCTGTATACTGAGGGTACATAACTTACTTTGTCAGTTGGTGATGGGTCTGGAGCTGGCATGTCAGTTAACTGCTAGTAGACTCTTGTGATTTCATATTTTTGTCCGTATATTTAGTTCTTTCACTTTCAATTTTCACAATTGACTCAGTCCCGTTGCCAACTGAATTTTACTGTTGTTACGATTGTTTTTTGATTATCACATTGGCTGTAGGGGGGAGGTTTGGATCCAATAAAACTAGTTTAACCAAGCCGCAGCAGGTTTGCGCCTGTCCTAAGTCAGGAATTTATTAAGCCTTTTTGTGTCTTGTCCTTTTTCTAGTTAGTTTACTTTATGTCTATTGGAGTCTAAGATGATGTTTATTTCGCTGGACTTGATTGCTCTTTGTTCAGGGGCCGACTCCGACCTGCCGTTGGGTGTGGGGTTTTCTCACCGTTCATTGAAGATCTTATGGTGGCTTTGAGTTGTTATTACTCCCCTTTGGGTCGTTGTCTCTTTGACACATTCCCCGTTTTCCTTTTTTTTTCTATTTTTTTATATATTCATTCAAAGCCTTCTTGATTGGTAATTTTACTAGCAATTCGCAAAAGGTACCCTACTGTATTCATTTCAAAAACATATAATAGACATAATACAAGTCAATTCTTTTTATGTATCTGCTCAACATTGTGAAAAATTAAAATTTCATGGAGCCCGAAGTTTTCTTGTCTTTCCAAAATTCCATGAAAACAATTAAAGCCATTCACTTAACGACTTATCCCCACTACCACCGCGTGTAGGGACAATGGTATAAATATTCTACTGAACAAAAATTTAGTTCCTCTTTATTTGTAGAGACTGGAGAATACTTTTAATGTTAAAAGTTTAGACACCCTTCAGTTTGGATTTATCACAAAAAAATTGGTTCATGTATAATAACCAAATCATGAATGTAGAATATTACCTCGTGTGGAGCCTTTACCAGTTAAGAAATGTTCTCTTTCTTTCTGTTGTGTTGCCATAGTGATTCTAAAATAAAAACAAATAACAGACACAGAACAAGGATCAAAAAGGTGCATTGCTTTTGTGCCAGTTTATATTTTAATTATGTCAAATAACTAAATACCGAAGTTACCGTGAATTTAATTTCTGCATATGCACATTTCGACAACTTATGTCTCTTCAGTGCAGATAAAATCTAAACGTTTGGAAGACCATAAACTCAAAGATATGTAAAAACTGATAGAGAACAAATAACCAAAATGATCTAAATGTAAAGTAAAAATCAGCTAAGGACAGAGCTTTGCATGAGGGAGATACTCCGTAGTTTTAAAAAAAAATACAAAAATTTAAATATTGTAAAGTTCCAAAAAGAACCAAAACTATCTTTCATTATACTGTATATATTTTGAATTGAATTTTTAAATTTTGCTTTTTATTTTCACTATTTTTTTTTTTCGTTTTCGAATTCATTCCCTGATAAAGCATGTAAAACTTTAACCAATCGACCAATCAATCGAAAACCAAATAAAAATTCCTTTAGTTTTAACACTTTCTTCCCGAAACATGTCAGCAATCATTATGCAAATAGGTTTGTTCAATAATAACATGAAAAACTATATTAGGTTTGTTTTTGTTTAAATTTAATTTGGGTTATTGTTGCTTGTCTCGTCCTATGCAGACGTAATATTCAGTAAAAAAAAATAACAAATTTAAACGAACTTTTTTATTATGTAAATAATAAATGAGACATAAAATGTTTAAAAAAAGTCTAAAACATGTCATTTATCCAAACTCCTTACCACTTTACTGACTGCAGTTAGAGATAGTCTAAAAAGCTACTGCGAAAAAGCCTATTCCACGAGCGGCGTGAATCAGATGTGGATTCTTAAAAATTCCAAAGATCTCCTTGAACAGCTCTCCTCAAACAGACTCGCATACTGCAATAGCATTCAAACTTTTGATTTTCTACCCTTTATACAACTCTTCCCCATAATAAACTTAAAACAGTTATTTCCGATCTGATACATCAATGTTTCTGTACCAAAAACGGAGAACGCAGGTATTCCTATCTTGTAATAGGAAAAGATAAAACATATTTTGTAAAGAACCACACTGAGTCAAACAAGAAATACAGTGAAAATGACGTGATTAAGATGCTTGAATTTTTGATCGACAACATTTTTGTTGAAAGTGGAGGCCGTGTTTTTCAAAAGACAATAGTGATTCCTATGGGAACAAATTGTGCGCCACTATTAGCTGACCTTTTCCTTTTTTCGTATGAAGCAAGTTTTTACAAGGGCTGATACAACAGAAACAAAAACAACTAGCCCAGACTTTTAATTTCAGCTTCAGATATATAGACGACGCGATGTACTTTATCTTAATAACCCAAGATTTAAAGAATATTTACATCGTATCTACCCCAATGAACTTGAAATTAAAGAGACAACCGATACACCCGATTCTGCTTCATACCTTGACCTTTTGCTATACATTGACGAACATGGACGTCTGAAATCTAGATTATATGACAAAAATGATGATTTTGACTTTCCAATTGTGAACTTTCCCTTTCTCTGCAGCAATATACCTGCATCCCCAACATATGGAGTATATATTTCACAATTAATTCGTTACAGTAGAGCGTGCAGTACATACAGTGACTTTGTGGGAAGAGCAAAAGCACTGTCACAAAAACTGTTGAGTCAGGGATATGTTCAGCCTTTGTTACTTTCGTCCCTTCAGAAATTCTATGGCCGTCACCACGACATCATAGATAGAAATGAAATGTCAGTGTCACAAATAAAAACTGACATTTTCAGCTAGATTCGCGTCTTCTCTGATTTGACATTGCCGGTTTTGACTTTACCCTGGATTGAGCCACTGACAGTGTGACGGGTGCTGTGCACAGAGCAGGACATGCTTACCCTTCCGGGGCACCTGATGTCACTCTTGTTAATTGAGAGATCACACTGTTAGTGCTTTAGTTTTTTGTGTTGTATATGTAATGGTCGTGTGTTTTGTGGGCATGTGGTGTCTTTGGTCTTCCGTCTTTTGGTGTTCTTGCTTTTGCCTTGTCTCTGGACTTTGATTTGTGCAATCTTGTGCTTTGTTCCTTCGGTATTCTACTGCCGTTGTTAATGCTAAATTAAATGCCTCAATAGAATTAGAAAATTAATTGAATAAATAAGATACCACATGAAAAGGTGAAATGTTACGGTTTATCATAATTTTTGGACAAATTTTGAAAGTACCGGATAACTACAAAACAAACTTCTTTCATGTCTAACAAAAATCAGTCTCGACTATTTAAGGGGATAGACCTGAGGTATGGGTAGATAAATCCCTTTTCTATTACTTACAACAATAAATAGAATCTTTGAAATTGTTATATTTTTTACATGGCAAATAATATTCATTTTGTCATGAAAACAACCACCCAACATCCAGTTATTTATGATGAGTGCATCAACACTTTTTGCATTATAAATATGCGAAAGCCAGATCTCTTGAAAGGGAGATAATTTAAAACATAGATTCGGCTATTTTTTTTTATTTTTACACATTTTTATTCTAAATATAGGAAAAAAACGGTAGAATTTTCTTAAATTTTAATTTATCTACATATACTAGTACTAGTTTTCTTTCTATTCTCAGTTTTTGTAAATAAAAAGGCTTAAGTTTTTGCAAGGAGTGTTTAATATTGATCAAAATAGAGTAAAATTTTCAGCCTTTACTATTCAAAACGCCCATGAATTTCAGTTCAAAATATTAAAAAATAATATCATTATTCGTGCTTATTTTCACGTATACTTAGACTACAGAATTTTGCATTTAAAATTAAAAATTTTATTAGAGCTACTTTTCTATGCTTTAATCAAGGCCTGGATAAAACAAATAATATGAGGAAACAGACTATCTTTGATGACCATTAGACAGAAAACGGGACAGTAAACATTGTTGAAAATTGCTGAAAGTTGACATGAATATGTGTAGTTTTAATACTGAAAATATCAAAAAAAATTAAATGAGTGGAACATTTTAGGCTTCCCTAGGTCTACCCCTTAAATATACTCACATTAAGATCTCCAAGATATTAAAACAAATTATTAAAGTCCAACTGAAATGGCCCAATCAAGTCAGTGACAATGTACGATAAAATGAATTTCGAAGAAAAACCCTTCCGATATCTTAAACCACAATATGACCTTGTTTTTTTGTTAGAACGGATATGACTTTGACATGGATGTGTATTGCTTAGTAGGAGGCCGACACTTTATAATTGAAATTATAGATCAGGAAAAAACAAAGGATATTAATTTTATCAGATGTAACTGCGTGCTTAAACATAGGAAAATGACACTAACTCTGCCCAGATTTTACACAAAATACATTGGTTTGTTTTCAGGTCGTAAAGACCAGTAATATGCAATCTGCATTTAACCACCGGCAATTCATAGAAGGAAGGCATGTAAATAAGCCTGAGATATTAAGCTCCCATTTCTATATCACGAGTTCCTCTAGTGTCAGTACTGCTTGGAAGGTATTCCTTTCATTCACCATTGCATCCCGTAAGTCGAAAAATTGTGCTATATTTTATGATACGTTCGTGTCCTCGGGGATAACATTAATGAGGCCTGTAACACGAAGGGCTGGGGATAGAATAATAGGAGTTTAATTAGCTTCACTATCTTTAAAGGTTACTGGAATTTGCTTGTCTTTTACTCCTTCATTACCAAATTAAGGGCTTGCTATATGGTGTGAGATTCCTCACTGTGTTGAAGACCGTTCGGTTACCCCTAGATGCTTTGTTTTGGGTCGTTTTAACCTGCATATGGGATGTTGTCTCCTTGACATTTACCCCGTATCCTTTCTTTTTCAAATCTACATATTACACCTATTATAGAATAAATACAATTTTTGAAACAATCACAGTGGATTACCAACAGAAAAAAGGGGTGCAGTGAGCTACAAAAATCAACCTCTACAGAAAAAAAATTACTGAACATCATTATCAGGGACGTATCAGTAACTTTTATACCCTGAAAGTTTGAATTGGCAGATAGGATAATAAAAACATACAGAATTATCAAGAGCCTAAATTCAAATGGGAAAAATACAATTTGGGTGCAAAAGTACCGAAAAATGTGAAATTAGTAGAAAAAATATTCGATTGACTGACCAAAGATAAGCATTAATATGAACTCATTACCTTGAGCTGATTGTCAAGATTATTCTGAGATTACATTTGCACAGCTATATCTGATTTAAAAAATACGCATACCTTTCTTTGGTACAACCATTGTTCTTTTGCTGAATGTATGAAAATACTCAAAATCACAATCTCTTTCATAAGCAGTTTCACTGTGGAATGAAGGAATAAATACAATTCCATTTCTTTTACATTTAATGAATTTGGGTATACTAGTAATTCATTCGTCAATACGGAAATTATTTTATAGGTTTTGACAATTTCCTGTCACTTGAAAAATCTAAAACATTTTAATCAATGACATTGCAACAATTTAACTCTCAAAGTTTCACAGGACTAAGTTCCATCCTAATTGGTTGAGTTTCAAATGGATTTTTTGCACTGGATTTACTTCAAATAATTGGGAATCTCAACACAAAATAGCCCCTCCAGAATGTTTGGTTTTTTTTGACTGTCATAACGTGAACATTACTATTGGCATCAATTAGTCATAAAACACCTTCTGTTCCGTCGTGCTTATCCAGGAAATATGAACCAGGGATTAAAGAATAAAATCTTAGTTCATTTCAACAATGAAAGAATATGGAGTAAATGAACACGTGCCAAAGTCTCTAAAAACATTGTAAACCAAAGCAATAAAACAACACTTTAATTGTTGTGCGTTATCTTGAAGAACGGGGTTAAAAGATGAGAAGCAGAGGTAATACTTTAAAACCATATAAACAATTGAATGTAAAAGTTATGATTTCTCTGTCTGTCCTGGACTAGTCATTATGGCTTAAGTCTCGTTCTCGTTAGAAACATCCAAGTTAATTGATTTTACTAGGAAGTTACATTTTTAAGACAATATATGACGTTTAAAAGATTTCGTGTTTTGTCCGAAGACGTTTTCGAATTGCAATTTTCGAGCATTTCCTGATGATGATGGAAGCTATACTAGTATCTAGATCTAGGTAGGATCTTGTGAAAGAAATTGATATTAACCAACATTTTGATGGCAACCTACATCTTCATCAGGGTATACAAGTTACTGATAAGTCCCTGATGATGATGGAAGTTATATCTAAATGTTGGTAGGATCTTGTGACAGAAAATTGATATTTACCAACATCTTGATCATAACCTACATCTTCATCAGGGTATCTTTTTCTTTTCTGTTACGAACGAGATTTCATGAAAAAAAGTTCAAAACGGAACCACACCTAACAGTGATAAACTTATTTCTATTTTCAATGATAACAGCAGGTATATTGACGATATACTTACTATTGATAGTCCCCAGTTTTTAGATTATGTAGACATTATTTATCCACAACAACTGAAATTAAATAAAGCTAACAATGATTCCAAATGTTGTCCTTTCCTGGATCTGACTATCATTATTGAATCTGGTAAAATCAAAACCAAAATATATGATAAAAGGGATGATTTTAATTTCACTATTACTAATTTCCCTTTTCTTGACGGCAACATTCCCCTTGCTCCATCCTACGGGGTGTATATTTCACAACTGGTACGATTCGCACAAGTTTGTTCTACTCTTGATGATTTCAATGAACGTACTATCACAGCCAAACTTTTACAGCAGGGTTACAGATTTCATAAGTTGTTGAATACTTTAAGAAGTTTTGTAATAGATACATTTTGTATGAACATGTTATATGTAATTATGGCGTTACTCGCAAACAGCTTATCACTGTGAGCATTTCTAGTCCTCAATTTTAAGGAAATCTTGTTAAAAAGCCAAATATTGATTAAAAATCCAGAAAAGCTGGGACTTAACTTACATTCTTTAGGTAATAGGGGATATGGGCAAGATATTCTGCTTGCATCCGTTAAATTAGCTTTGAGACCTAGTGAAAAATTTTGCACACACACTGGCCTCTCACTGATACTGCCGATGTCTACTGAAATTTATGATGATTCCTGACCAAATCCTTCGGGAAGTTTTGAGTTTGATTTTTCTTCCGTAGTGCGACAGTGCTCTACCAGCAGACTAGGCTCCTTGAGCTAGCCGGCAGTTTAGCGGCGGGCACCCCTTGACCCATTTTTTACAATTACGTATTGTCTTTTTCTCTCCTTTCAAGATTGTGGTCATGGAGTTAGTGGTCTACCTGTATTGGGTTTTATTTGTATGTTTAATACTATAAGGAAACGTTACAGATAAAGGGGAGGTTTGGGTACCCATAAACCGGTTTAACCCTACCGCTGGCTTTTGCTAGTACCGGTACCAAGTCCGGCTGTCCCGAGGTCCTATCGTTGTCTACGTTTCTCTTTTGTCTTATACGTGTTTTTCTTGAGTAGTTCCCTTTCAAATTGTTGCATGTAATTATAATTTTCAGACATTGTAGGTGTTTCCTGTTATCAATTTTTTTAACATATATAAATTACTGATAAGTCCCTGATGATGAAGGTAGTTATATCTAAATGTTCGTAGGATCTTGTGACAGAAAATTGATATTTACAAACATCTTGATCACAACCTACATCTTCATTAGGGTATGTAAGTTACCGATAAGTCCTTGATGGTGATGGAAGTTATATGATCTCGTGAAAGAAATTGATATTTACCAACATCTTGATGACACCCTACATCTCCATCATGGTATATAAGTTACTGATAAGTCCTTGTAATTATGAAAGTTATATCTAAATGTTGGTAGGATCTTGTGAGAGAAACTGATATAACCAAAATCTTGATGACGGCCTACATCTTCATCAGGGTATATAGGTTACTGATAAGTCCCTGATGATGATGGAAATTATATCTGAATGTTGGTAAGATCTTGTGACAGAAATTTATATTTACCAACATCTTGATGACACTTTACATCTTCATCAGGGTTTATAAGTTACTGATAAGTCCCTGATGATGATGAAAATTATATCTGAATGTTCGTAGTAACTTGTGAAAGAAGTTGATATTTACCAACATCTTGATGACACCTTACATCTTAATCAGGGTTTATAAGTTACTGATTAGTCCATGATTATGATTGAAGTTATATCTAAATGTTCGTAGTAACTTGTGAAAGAAGTTGATATTTACCAACATCTTGATGACACCTTACATCTTCATCAGG